>JAOTNS010001360.1:0-48446 GCA_028476615.1 Culter alburnus | reverse complement strand
GTAAAACACTCGGGTGGAATACACATCAGTCGAGACAGAAGAGGGACAAAGTGACACTTTTTTAGTATCGAAAGCAACGCATGTCAAAGAGCGACACCGCAAGGAAATTATTTGGATAACAAGTTTCGGGAGGAACAAGTTAAGATAATTAACCTAATTAGCACAGGTGGAGAGCATTCAGTTCATCAACTCAACCAATGACTAGAGGAATAAATTCAGCAGACTGACCTCTGTTCATCTGAGAGTTTATCAGCATCCCTCCTCCACCCTCATCTCCTCACTTCTAGTTATATCTACTTTTACACACCGGGGGGAGTACTGGGTTCGGGCCAATATTCAGAGCTCGGTGCCCTCTCCCCGGACAGCACGCCAAATACACAAAACTTTATTTACTCTTTATTAACTCTATTTAATTATATGGATACGTGAACTTGTGAAAGTTACAGCGGGGAGTCCGTGTCTCTGTGCCTCCCTTGATCAGCTCATAGAAATAAAGCAGAGCCTCTAAAGCATGCAGTGGGTTTAGTGGGGGGTAATTGAGAATGAATGGGGGAAAGTCACGTGAGAGGAGGCAATGCCTCAACTGAATCACATGATCATTTCTGGAACAGACGCATGATGTTTTATCATACAGCTGAGACTCTGTGAATGAATCTGCATCTGCTGAAACTGAAAGTGTTTCTCTCAGGGATCCTGAATCTAGAGTCCAGATGAAGATCGGATCTGATGATCCTGATTCAGAGTCAGTGTGAATCTGAACAGTTAAACAGCTCAGTGTCCAGAGGATGATCAGTGTAGCGAGTTAGCTAAAGGGGAAATATTAAGAAAGGACACAAGTGCATTCATCACAAGCAAATGTAAAACAGTCCTGATCCTCAGACTCCCATGAAGTTCATGAAGTTAAAATTCACTTATAGACAGAAGAAGCATAAGGAAATCCTGGAATCTGAAATCCCCTGAGGGAGAAACCCTGAAGCATTGATGTTTTCAGACCGTGCCTGAAGGAAGGTGAAGATGGTTTAACAATTGCATCTTGTAACCTGTTACGGTAATCTGTGATTCATGACTTTCCACAAACACATCTCTTCTAGGAGCAAGGGCGAAGTTTTTCTGTTTGAAGTGTGAACCATTTCAGCATGTTCCCATGTGAGGTCTGTTTGTTTGTTTGTTTGTTTGTTTGTTTCTGCTAAATGCTCTTTTGTGATATCATCTATAGGGGTGTCCAAACTCAGCTGGAGGGACACTGTCCTGCAGAGTTTAGCTCCAACCCCAATTAAACACACCTGAACCAGCTGGTTGGAGCTAAACTCTGCAGGACAGTGTCTCTCCAGCTGAGTTTGGACACCCCTGATCTACACTCTCAAAGCAGGTTAAAAACATAACTGTAATAAAATAATTGCCTAAATGACTTGTTTATATAGATATTTGATATTTGATGTGATTTAAAGGGTTCACCCAAAAATGAAAATTGTGTTATCAATCTAAAGTGACTCACACTGTTCCTGCGGTGTGTAAAGAGGTGATAATTCATTCACTTTCAACAGCCTGTTTCATCGAAAAACCTATTTTCACTTTCAGACTGTCAGATTTTTGTCATTCTTGGTATTCAGTGCCTTCTGGACATCATAACATTTACAGAATCATTGGAAATGCCAAATGGATCAGACAGCTGGATGTTAATGAACTTCTCTGCCAGAGTCCAGTGTGAGAAACTGAGTCAAAGGCTTTCTTTAAAGTTTATGAGAGTAAATATAATTCCAAGAGGTATGCTTTTGGATAACTGAGTGTATATAAAATATTAATATGTTCAGCATTATAAAATGGTAATCAAAATGACAAGTTCCTTGATAAGGTCTTTCCACAAAGGTTGATTATTTTAGTTGTCTAAAAATGTAAGTTATTTCCAGTAATGTAAAGTTATGTACACTTAAATGAAAATATTAATCATGTAATCATATTTTTTAAGTAGATATCACATAACATTTTCTACAGTGTACACATACTTCTTGAATTTCATTGTCATGCATTGTCTGTTTCAGTGACATATGGTCATTGGGATGGTTGCTCCATGATCTCTGCATGCTTAATGTGTGGGTGAGTATCTATTTATTTTTCAAAAAAAGCACCATATTACTTTAATGTTTTAGTCCGATGATGATGAAATGCCAAAAGGGTCAAATAATAAAAGACTGATTAAATAACTCAGATCAGGAAATCCAAACAATGAATAAACTCCACAAGTTGTGCACACATACAGGACCCTGAACAGATCAAACTGAGGAACTAAATACACAGAGATCATGAACAGGACTAACAGGTGTGATGATCAAATCGTGTTCAGATTGTGGTGGGAACTTAGAACAAAAGAGACATGTGACTGAAGAGACACAAAGTCTGTGAAAATGACACTAAACACATAACTGTGACAGAAAGCTCTCCTTCGAGAAGGTGCAGCCTCACGATGTAAAATGGCTGAGCAGGTGGTTCTGGAGGTGGATGAAGGATTGGTGAAGGAGGAAGCTCTGGTGGAAGGGACCAGGGTGGCGATGATGGTAGATGAGACCAGGGAGGCAAGAATGGGAGGAGTGGCCAGGTGGTACAACAGAGCACAGCCAGGATGCAAGCCCGTGACAAAATCGACAGAGGGAGGAGCCATTATGGAGTCTTGGCTGATGACAACCAGGGGACGACAGACGGAGAAGAAGCCATTGACAGTAGAGCCCTAGGCACAGACAAAGAGCCAATAGGACCAAGTGATACACGGCGTAGCCACAGCGAAAAATGTCCAAGGTGGTAAAATGTGGAAGGCTCTTGAGTCTGTGGTACAGGCAGGGTGATGGTTGACGAAGGCGGAGCCGTAGGGACAAGGGAGCCTGGTGAAGCCGAGGGAGGGTGGAGCCAAGGTGGAGCTGACAGGTTGATGGGTGGAGTGATGGGACCAGCAGCCGGATGAGGAGCCGGGAGATCCACTTGCTTGAGCGAAGCTGGCAACCCGAGGACCCAAGGCTTAGCATCAGTTGAGATGATGGGTTGGAGGAAATCAGCGAACATGAGGCTGAAGGACTAGCTGAATCTGGATGAGGAGAAAGGAGAGGGATAAGCAACAACAACACAATCTCAATACAGGGTGATGAAACAGGCTTTATTTTGGGCAGGACCAGCAGTGATGATAGCACAGGAGAGGGGCAGGCTGGGGAGCATTACCTTAGTTTCCCAATCAACCTGTGTGCTCATTGTCTAGATGCACAAAACTCCCACAGGAACAGATGTTGTGGCTGTTGGATTTTGGCTCTGAGGCAATGGCCAGTGCTGTTCTCCTCCCAGGCGCTGGATCATTCATCATAGCAGATGAAAGCTCCCTGTCTGCGGTGGGCTCTGGTGTCACATCCATGCCTGGCTAGGCTCTAGGCAAGGCTGCATGGTGGGTTTTGTGTCGGAGGATGGCCTGTTTCCATGTTCCCATCCTCATATCCATCTGAAGAACAAAATACACAGATAACGAACTTCAGGGCTAGTGCTCTCAGATTTCATCAGAATATCTTAATTTGTGTTGTGAAGATGAAAGAAGGTCTTTGATTATCTGGTTCAGGTGTGTTTAATTGGGGTTGGAGCTGAGCTGTGCTGGACAGTGGCCCTCCATGAGCAACATCGCTCCTTTTTTTTTTTTTTTCATTATAAACTGCAGTAGTCATATCCAGCATTTTTGTTTGCCTTTTTTTCCATTCAACCCCTATTGACACTAAGCAGATTCTTGTTTTATTGTTTTCCTCCACAGGCCAATAACATGCAGTGCCACATACTTCATGCTGTAAGTATGACAGGAAACCCCCCTCCCATCTCAGAGAGATACTCAGAGGAACTTCGGGAATTGATCAGTCAAATGCTCAGTCGTGACCGTAAAGACAGACCTTCAGCTGAAGAGATTCTAGCTAAACCGTTCCTGACAGATGCAGTAGACAGAAACAGCAGAACTCCAGAGGCACTGCTACAGAGATTTAAGAAGTCTATCACCGCCTTTGATGAGGCCTACAACAAGCACTATAAAGACATTGAGGTTTTAGTTAGTGAGTGGGGAGAATAACAGATTCGATGGAGTCTGCACATTACAGCGCCACAGCGGGGAGTCTGTCAGGTTCGGTGATCGGAGCAGCTGGAGGAATCACTGCATTAGTTGGTTTCATTTTGGCACCGTTCACTCTTGGGGCGTCTCTGATTGTTACTGGTGTTGGTGTTGGAGTAGGAGTTGCAGGTGGAGTAACAGGTGCTGCATCCACCATTACTAACACTGTACAGCAAAAATCATTCAGAGAGAGTCTTGAACAAATTCAGCAGAAGTATAAATCTGTAAGCGAACCAATTCTCACACCACTGAATACACTGAGAAAGGTTCTGAGAAAAATCACAAAGTTCAGTGTTTTTTCAGCAGCTCAGCTTTTGACAATGTGCAAATATCATGCAGTTTAGACAGAAGGGATGTTTTGTGTGCCACACAACTCATGAATTTGGGTCTGTTGGCAAATGTTAGCAGAATTGCTACTCAGACTGCAAGAGTAGGGCGAGTTGTAGCAGAAGCAGTCTCAGGAGTGTTAAGTGGACTGTTAGTCATACTTGATGTCGCCTTCATAGTGATGGATTCTGTAGACATTCACCAGATGAGACAGGGAAAAGTAGATGATCCAGAAAAGGTCCAATCCAGTGTGCTTAAATCCATTGCAGAGATGAGGAGAACACATAATGAGCTTTGCAATGTCCAGAAGGAAATACAAACAACAAGAGAGGAACTAAAAGACTATATAGAATGGGCCAGGGGTGACAGAGAAATAGACAATGGTTTAAATAGATTGAACATATAAACATGATTCCAGTCAAAGAATCAGGCAACATTATACATGAGCATGAGTAAAGGGAAATTTTGTTTTAGTTTTTGTAGAAATCGATCTAAATATTTAATATGTTGCTCCGGAAAAAACAATTCATGTGTATATAGCACTTTTTACAATACCGATTGTCTCAGTAAAATTATGCAACAAAGTTTTTTAGCTGAACAGCTCTAGAAGAAAATAGTGTCATTGTTCGGCTTAAGTCAGTTGATTCAGCTCTGTTGTAAAAATATCTGTTATTATAAATATATGTTAATCTGTTGTAGGAACTGTGGACGAACCAGACAAATGAATCATTCAGATGATTCTTTCAAAACATATTTCTAATTCAGAATTGAGGTTTCGGCTCCGGCTCGTCTACAGAGAGAACCAATGCTGAGTGCTTTTACGACACCTTATGCTTCCTGATAGCAGGAGAAGCGACATACCAAAGGGTCACCCAAGAAGACAGATCCTTTGATCACCAGAGCAAAGAAACAGAGAGACAAAGCAGACCCCTTTTGTTTCCTTACTTCACAGGAAAGCCAAAGAGACTGTTCTACAATAAAACTGCTTCAAAATTGTTCCAACAATTTTAATGGACTTATCAAACATCTTGTAACTACATACATTTTGCATTATGTGTCCACAAGTACTACCTGTAACCAGTTAGGCTTTAGAACACTCACAATTCATGTAAATGTGTTAACTCTTGACTGAATGACTGAAAGTATGCCTTATTTGGACTTGATTTATTTCTTTTCATCTTTCTTAAATCATGGCTTGAATGAAATCTGTTTAAAATGTATCATATTCCAGTTAATAGAAATTATGTTAAAATGGCACTCTGCTAAAGCAGAGACAGACCGGGATGTAACACCTATGTTTATTGGGGCCAGAGAGGAAGGCCCTCTTGAAACAGGACAATGTCTGATTGGCCAGAACTCCTCTGAGGTGTGACAAACAACTAAGTTTAAATTGTCATATTGCAAGATAGTGAAGGAGTTGGTTAGTTCTGGGAAGAGAAGCCAAGACAAGTATCAAGAACAATGGAGTAACAAGAAACAGACAAGCCACTCATTCAAGCCATCCAACCTTCACTCACTTTTCTTTTCTTTTACTTAATTTTCCTTTACCGCTGAAAGTCTCGTGTCCTAAGTTTCGCTGCAAAGTTCAACCAACGACTTTTGCCGCTTCAACTCCAGCGACAAAGAGACTTCCTTTCATTGTTCCACACGGACCTGACCTGGACCAATCATCGACTTGGGAAACCCTTCTCTGCACGACGAGGGAAATTCACCTTTAAGTCAACGCAAGCAAGTACCTCCAGATGAAAACTGAACTGGTGCATTTAAATCAATGATTCATGGTTCGTTCGGGTCTTTGAAATGCATTGATAGGAATTCGGTTAATCACTCTCTCTCTCTCCCTCTCTTCTCTCTCTCTCTCTCTCTTCAAAACTCTTTCTCTCTCATTTTCTTCTTACTGCAACGCGTATGAATGTATGTGTGTGTGTGTATGTGCGTGCCTTTGTGTTAGATTAGTTTGTTAGAATAAATAAATCTCTTGTAGATTTTAAAAAGAAGTGTCCTTGTATTATGTGCTTTATGATTTAATGTCTTAAACTGTCGATTTCAAGTTACCATGCTCTAATCAGTGTTTTCACGATTGTTGGATATTTATATCCGTTACAAGAGCTTATTACGGTTCGAGCAAATGAACGCTGGATGAATCAGTTGCTCGGTCGTAATCTAAACAACTCTTTATTCATTTGAGCTAATTTTACTTCCTAGGGTGTTTTTCCCTACACTGTTATTAATTTAGTTTATTTCATCAGTACAGCAGCTCTGGAGAAAGGTGATGTCATTGTCCAGCGCATTTCAAATCTCATACAATAGTGTCAATGCAGGCAGATCAGTAATATTGTTGAAGATTAAGTGTCCCAGACCAAGCAAGCCAGAGGAGACAGCAGCAATGAGCTCAAACAGCTGACAGAATGGACACACACACAAAACCTATACATCACTGATATATGCATACACTGTATACATCCATTATACACAAGTGTTTTCTATTAAATATGAGGTGTAGGGTTTGATTATGAAATAATCAGTCTGGTTAGTAATAAGTGAAGATGTAATGCTGTTTGTGGAGTTGTTCAAATCCTCCTCTGTTGAGATTAGTGATCGACCGATGTATCTGTTTACCGATATTTTCCCCGATATTTAAGCATTTTTCCATAATCGGGTATCGGTTTTGTAATATCGGATTCGCCGATTTACGGCGCCATCTTGTGGCCGTTTTGAGATTTCCGCCATTGCAGCCCGGGCGTCTGAGGAGATCAGTCAACAACAACTCAGTGCACAGGTAAAGTATATGTTCTACTTGGTTTGCTTTAATTAATCAACTTTATTTAACATAACAGACATGCACAAATGAGATCTGAGACATAAATTCCTGATATAGTTAATTTATGCAGCTTGTTTCTAAACAATTGAGACGAACTCATTGAGTCACGTAGTGTAATTCGTCATGTCCTGCCCCAATAAAGACGTAACTTTACATGAATTAAATAAAACAGACATGAATGAGTGCATGTTGAAATTAAAAGCGCTGAATTTAATTCTCTATCTGTTGTATTTGCTCACCATTAGTCTAGAAGAAAAAGTTCGTTCATATTGCTTAGCAACTGACGGATGATCAGGAGGCTTAACCACGGCCACTGAATGAAACTTTTGACAAGATTAAATTGTTTAAACACCCTAGATTATATTATCATTTACTACATAACAATTATTTCGCTAATACACATATAAATATAGCCTACCGCTTTGTGGAAATTAATTATTTATTATCTCCATGCGCGATCGCGGTTGATTAAGTTATAGTCAAACAGCACTTTGTCAGTTGGCATTTCATGATTTAACGTTAGATTAAATTTAGATCATAAAATGTCAACTGACAAGTGCTGTTTAACTTTATATAGTCTCGGAAAAAAAAAAGTTCGTTCATATTGCTCAGCACCTGAATGGGTTGATGATCAGGAAGCCGCATGGCCACTGCATGAAATTTTTGACAAGATTATCTCGTTTAAACACCCTAGATTATATAATCATTTGATTTACTACATAACCATTATTTAGTTAATACAAATCTAAATAAATGCAGCTCTGTGGAAATTATTTATTATCTCCACACGCGATCGCGGTTGAGTAGCCCAATTTATAGTTTGTGTAAATGCATAGATAAGTTACAGCACTTTGTCAGAAAGCATTTCATGATCTAGACTGACAAAACATAATAATTAATAACACTAGTTGGAAAATGCAATGATGTATGCTGTTTTGTTTGTTACTTTCCTGACAATATGTTATAATCATTTTTGTGCTTTATTTTTTTTTTACCTCAAAGCTTTTATTTTAAAACAAAGACACTTAGTAACAGTGCACTTAATTTTTTGGACTCAGACCCCTCTATTTAGTTGTGTATAAATATAAAGGTTTTTTGTATGCAAGGAGGGAGTGATTGTTATAAATAAAATGGTTTGTTCAGCTCATTTGTGTTGTAATAATTGTCAAAAACAGAAGTATAACAGTAAATAAATATCGGTTCTGCATATCGGTTATCAGGTACATAAACATGCAAATAATCGGTATCGGTATCGGTTATAAAAAATCAATATCGGTCGATCACTAGTTGAGATCATGAGAGATTTAATGTCTTTTATCTTCAGATGATTTCATCTAATGCTGTGGCTGAAGAAAGTATAGTTTGTTTCTCTTTTTTCTGTTCTTGTTTCTCTTTCCTTCAGTGATTCTGCTTGTTAACAGCAGGTGTTCATAACTAATGCTCAATCATCACTTAATTAATCACTTAATTTCTGTATCTTATTAACTGCAACTCTGCTTCAGGTGGTGTCATTTAGCAATCTGTAGTGATGACACAACAAAAGGACCAGTACTTTTAACACTGGGAGTGGCTCTTTAATGGTCTTTCTTGACCACACCTATGATTGGTCATGGTCTTGGATGTCCGTGTCTGCAGGTTCAGCGTTGCTTGTCGGTTGAGTCTCGTAAGGTGGTTTGCAAAGTTTAAATCAAATCAAAAATATTTTACAAGCCATAATTAATTTGTAGAGACTTCCAATACACTAACTCCTGTCATTTTATGGAATCAAGTTTCAATAAATTGTGGAGCTGAAATTTGTATGACTATTAAAACACTGCGTCACATGGGTTTGGAATGATGTGAGATTCAAAAGTTTGACCATGTTCTAGTGTAAGTCTATCATTTTCACAGATGAGTGAAAAGTCTGGAATGATTCACAACATACAAACATTTACTCTCGCCTGATGTCTGATATGCTGAAAACTGATGATAATGCTTCGTTGTGTTTGCTCCTCACACAGAAAGGCAGGGCTAAAGCTCCAAGCACATTCTTCTAGAAGCTTCTGATTGGTTAATTCATCATATCGATAGAAAGACATCAGCAAGATGTACTGAGACTAAACAGAAAACTTAATGTCACTATTTTCCATAGTAGTGTCACTTAACCCTCATGCACTGTTCGATTTTTAGTTACAGCCTGTATGGTCCGGGACAAATTGACCCTAATTGGATACAAAAAAAAAAAAAAAAACACACTATGAAAAAAACAAAAACCATACAATCAAGTACAAATAATTAATGTTTAATATCTGTGATGAAGACGAGCCCACCAGCTCGCCTTCGGGGAGGAAGTGTAAGTCCGTGAGGGGATGTAAAAATGATGGCTCACTCGCAAAGCACTTTTCGTGCAAAGTGTAATTTATTTACAGTGCCAAAAGTTGGTCCACAGTGAAGATATATACAAGTGTCCACAAAAGAGAAAAAAAAATAAAAAAATCCAAAGTACCAAAGAAACAACAAGGGAAAAATAAACCATAAAATAATCCAACAATGAAATATATACAGGTATCCACAGGTATCTACAATATACAAAAGAAAGGGGTTTTTGGATTTGCTCGAGGCACCACGGTAGCACTCTTGCGTCGACTTGGTAAACAAGTACTGTCTTTAGGTTTGGCCTGGCTTTAATAGGCCAAACCCCCCCCCTTTTTGGGCCACCCCATCTTTTGGTACATACAACATATTGCACTCCAAAATACTTCAACTATTTCATATTAAATATGATAAACAATAATAATTAATCCCTATATATATATTAATAATATACACATAATCCAATCACACATAATACATTTAACACATAATCTGGACATTTAAATACACACTCAAACACCTATTCACAATGGACAATGGTTTCGTCAGCTTCCGGTTGCGCTGCGCCGGTGTTATGAAATATTCGGTGTCTGAGATTTTCGGTGACACTGGGCGGAGCATACATGAATATTCACGAGTTTCCTGTTTTGAGTTAAAGCGCCACTGAAAGTGTTAGTGCACGCTCTTCGGCTTACATTAAAGGTAATTAGCATATGTTTCAACGTTAAACGAAGTCAAGCTTATATTCTAACTGTTATTGATGCACAATATTTTATATATAAGCTATATTGTGTTATGTTGTGTCATGTGTTAGCTATGTTTGATATGAACACTGATTCGCCAGAGGTGTCGTTTAGGTGTCGTTAGGATTCGCTAAACGAGCCAATAGCGTTTTAAGTAGCCTATTTTTGTTGTTTCTGTATTACCTTGAGTCTTTTAAGCATATAGTTTTGAAAGGTTGCCAAAATGTGTGGTAGCATAATAATAATAATTGTGAACTCCTGTGGTGAAGGCAGCAGTAAACTTTCCTAGTTTGCAGAAGCACTAATCTGGGTAGACTTGAATTTCTAGTGTTATATGTAATATGTTTCAAAAATTGCACACATGCATGAAAACATGTTAATGTACTTTAAATATAGTTTAATGATTACCCAATTCCATGATGAATTATGCATGTGATAACTAATATAATATCTATAGATAATATCCTTGATTCATTCCCATATATAACTTTTGCCAATAAATATCCCTGTACACCAGACAAAGCAGACACTTTTATTTTTCACTTTGGTTTTGAATATGACAGTGTATTAAAAATTTTAATAATACAGGTTTGTAGTAATGTCATTTTATTATATATTTCAGATTGAATGTGTCAGTAGCAAAGGCTGGTATCACTGAGATTGCATGAGCAGACCAAACTTTCATTTGTCTGAGATCACAAGACCCTGTGTAAAGTGTGTTAATGTGTGTTTAAATACAAGTGTTTTTGCTAATTAAATATGTCATATTATATGTTGTGACTTCTCCTCATTTGTGAATAAAATTTCAACACAGAATCATTTGCTCTTTTTTTATTCAAAATGAAACTACTCTTTCATCTTTGATATTACAGATATGCAAATTACATGTTCTATTATTTTAGCAGCTATTTAACATAAATACAATTTTAATTGTTATGGAAAGCTTGTAGAATATAACTAATACATTTCATTGTGAATATACTGCAGGTTTGCTCATTTAGTTCCATATAGTTTCATATCACCACTGTGTGAAACTGAATCCTGATTCACAGTGCTTCATGTTTTTTCACATTTAAAATGTTTTGTCAATGAAAGCATCATTTTGTGGGAAAAAAGTTTGAGAATGTTTCCTAATAATATAAAAAAAAAAAATAACACTTAATTTTAGGATTTAACAAAGTCTCTTAAAAATTATTTACCAACTGAGCAAGCAATTAAGAAATGACAGAACAATCACAGTGGTGAGTGTATGTCTGATTATCCACACAACAATAGCTAATATTCTTCATACTTTTGCCAATTGTCTTCTCCATATAAATATTTGTAAATAAAACCCACATTAGTAACTTTTTAGTTTTGTAGCTGATCAATTTAACCACTTGTAATTCAATTTTAACATTTTAATTGTTGTGGAAAGCTTGTAGAATTAAACTAAAACCTTATGAAAGTGCTGCAGGGAAGCTAATATCACTGTCTCATCATGTTTTATTCGAGCATTGTGTGTTTTGCAGAAAAAGATAAAGAAGGTTTACATTAATTCATACATGTCAAAAACATAAACAAAACAAACCTAACCCTCATTGTGTTTAAAAATAATATTGTCTGGATAAAGTTATGCAGCCTATCAACTGAGAAAGCAACAGGGAATGACAAAATAATTACAACTGAAACTTTTATTATGCAACCACGATACATACAAGTTATCTTCTCAAACGAACTAAATTAAAATCAAAACAGTTACAAACAAACTCGATGGCTGTTGGCTAATTTCCTAACGATAGACCAGTGGCTGTAATCACTACTAAATTATATCTCACATCACGACACAATGTAACCTACAAACTATTGAGCATACATAAAGTTATTAATAAAAAAGAATCTTAACTTCATTCGATGCGGAAACACAATCACGTTACCGTTCCGTTACCGTAACATTTCAGTGATCCAAGGACAATCCACTAAAATTTTCAGTGGCGCTTTAACTCAAAACAGGAATCTCGTGAATATTCATGTAAGCTCCGCCCAGTGTCACCGAAAATCTCAAACACCGAATATTTCATAACACCGGCGCGACCAGGCCGTGACGTCATAAGCGGCCGCCGCTCGATTGTTCGGCTTGTCCAGCGCAGCGTTTCCCACCAGAAGACTGACTACGCCCACATCGACAAACAGCACAGAGACGAAACAAGACAACAAGTGCAGTGTAGGTGTATGAAATGACCGGGAAATGTATATGGAATGGATGGCGGGAGGAGAATGGAGTAATGGGATAATGTCCATGTGCTATCGTGACTGCGTGTGCACCCGCTACTACGATAGCGGCAACGGCTGGGAGATACAGGAACGATACAGAGAATGAATGAGGTAAGTATGTGCGAGGTAAGGAGTGTGTATGTATGTGTGTGTGTGTGTGTGTGTGTGTGTGTGCGCGTGCGTGCGTGCGTGCGTGTGTGTGTGTGTGTGTGTGTGTGACTGCTTCCCCAGCGGTGGCAGCTAATGTGACTTCATCACAATATCAATACATTTAAACCAATATAAATAATACATTTCTGAATTTATGATGTATAAAAATGTTTTCATTTATTTTTAAACCTAAAGTAATCTTGACAAACTATCATTTGAAAACTTCAGACTCTAGTTTTCATATTTGGTGACTGATTTTAAAAATAAATGCTATAGATTCTTCATTTGTGATGTGGCGCCAAACTATTCTTTCCATATGTTTTTATGTGTTTTAGGGATTGAATTCAAATCAAATATTAACATTACTGCCAAAACTACTTATGAACTTCTAGTTCATAAATATGTTGAAAATTATGGAAATATATGGGTCAGATCACTCAAACCATATATGGAACTCAAAGAGTGCTTATATGGTCACCGGTGGAGTCTGGATGTCCTCTAGTGGAAAAGTTTGGTACTGTGCACAAAAAAACCTTACTGAATTTTTTTTTTTTTTTTTTCAAATCAATCTAAAATGTATCAATCTAAAATGTATCAATCTAAAATGTTCAGTTATTTAGCTCTGATTTTCTTGAAGTTTTAATTAAATGTGTTTTGTAAAATATATATTTTATATAAAATATATATTTTTTAAATATTTAATATCTTAATCAATTTAAACTTTTATAACTTTTTTATTTTACATTTACTTTTTTTTTTTTTTTTTTACTTCTGCAATATCTGTGATGTTTTTGCTCAAAAATGCTCAAAAAGTGGGACAGACAGTTAACAGGTAAAACAACTTTTTATTTTCACAAACGTTAAGTAATATAGAGCTCACTACTACATTATCTTGTTCAGGTGTGTTTGATTAGGGTTGGAGCTGCAGACTGTGGCTCTCCAGACTTGGGTAAAGTTGGTTTTATATTCGCACATTCGGACTTCTGATAAATTCAGACTTTCCAATAAATGTGCAATAAATTAATGTTTGCGAATTTTAAGCAGCGACATGATATTGACAACCAACGATTGTCAACTTACAACATTTTTCACAGTCGATCAAAATAGGCAGGTATTGTTTTAATGGCATATTTACTTGTGAATGTTCACTGAATGTCCAATGTAGTGTGATTAACAAGGCTATTGAATACGGATGTCCGAATGTGCGAATATAAAACCAACTTTACCCAAGTGCTCTCCAGGACCAGCGTTAGCCACCCCTGGTCTAGATGAATTAATGATCTGGATTCTTCTGATGGACAGAAACACTCATCAGGAAACACTTTTATAATGTTACAAAAGAGTTTTTAACTTTTAAACCTTTTTTTAACCCTTTAACTGCCTGCTCGACCCAATGGTTGAGCACATTTTGAGTCACTACATTTCACTGAGAGGAGTACCTAACTTAACTCAAGCTGATTGAGCCATCTCTACCATCTGGTTGAGGTATGTTATGCCAAAAAAATCCACTAGATGTGCAATCAACAGCACTATATCACAACACTTCTTCTGACATGGATGTCAGAAACAAAGAAGTCACTCCTGCCATGTGAACTGTTCTTGGTGAAATTTTGCAAGGTAAGCTATTTTATTTTATTATTATTTTTTTTGACATATTACACTGTAAGAGCCCTAACTTTACAAAATTGTTACTTGGTGCCATGAAAAAACATTAGTATGTTTTTAATAATTTTCAAAAACATGCTCAACCAAACGGTTGATTTGTCAGTTAAAGGTAAATGCAGAAAAGCTAAGGTAATGTTTTCAGATCATCCATTTCTGCAGTCAGAATGAACTATTTGCTGATAAATATAAACTTCTGATCATTCTTAGCTATGAATATGACAGTTATTGTTATTTCTTCATGAATATGCTGATATAAAAAAAAAAAATAATAATAATTTAATAAATTTAAGTAAATATAATGAATTTATAGAATTAATGTGTGGAAATCATAATTATCAGAGGCAAGTACTTCTTAAATGACAAATGCTGGTGTACTAACATTACTAAAATTGTAAGAGATTGTTATTTATTTGTTTGTTGCTTTTTTTTTTTTACAATTACTAGATGGATGTCAACAGTTTCTATGGTACGAGAACGCACACTCTTCAGGCCCTCGTCCCAGAAAACCCCCAAGATTCTGATGCTGATCTCAGTGATGTTGATGACCCAGTAGAGGATCCGGATTATCACCCCGTCCGAGAAGAGAAATGTTCATATATCTAAAAAAAAAAAAAGAAGGAAAAAGAAAAATCCTGTTGCACTACCATACTTAATGGCATGTTTCTTGAATCATAAAAGCCTAAAATGCCTTTATATTACTATCTTTTGCTATTTTGTTTTTAGTTTTTGAATGCAGAAAGAATGTAATGTCTTTAGTTTTGTTATTTGTGTTATTTATTTTTGTTTATTGTTTAAAAAACAAGAAAACATGTCATTTCCTGTGTTACAATGAAAATCTGAAATATTTTATAGAATACTTCAATGAATAAACAAGATTCAATATATAAAACTATTTTATTTTGAATGTTTTAAATAAATTAGTATTATATTTCATATTTTCTGATTTTCATAATATCTGTATTAATTTCATTATTTTACCTTTAAGTGCCATATCAACCATTTGGTAGAGGCCGATATTTTAAAAATTATGGGATGTGTTGAAAAAAAAAATACATTGAGTGTGGTAACTAGTGACATAATGAGATAAAAAATGCAAAAAAAAAAATGAAATGCCTTTTTTCTTGGTGGAGCACTTAAAGTTTAAGATTAAACTTTTTTTTTTAACTTTGTATTCATCAAAGAATCTTGAAAAAAAAAAAAAAAAACTGTATCAGGGTTTACATAAAAACATTAAGACACTATGAAGAGAGAGAGAGAGCATTCCCAAAGTCAGTTCATTCTTTTGTGTTTATTCGGCTTAGACAGTGTGACTACAACATGGTGATTGATTAGATAATTACATAAAGATAAGAAATAATTACATTTTCAACATGCAGGATCCAATGCAGAGCTCCAGACTGTAAGAAATTGTAGTCTGCCTCGACCCAGATTCCACTCCAAAGTATATTTTAGAATGAGCTCATCTCCTAAATGGCTTAATTATCATAAAGAAGAAGAAAGTCAACTGGTATATTGTTTATGTACCATTTGGGTTGATCAATTCCTGATCAAATGGTCATCAGTAGAATGGTAATGGGTGTGGGACACAGAGAACCATCTCAGACAATGAGGTGTCACAACTTCATTAACATACAGACCACAGCTGGTAAAACACGAGAAATTACATTTACATGAAGGGTGGTAAACTGTAACAGGGATAAAAGGTTTGAGATTTGGATGTTCTGGGTTCATTCCGACTCCGATGAACCCAAGGTGCTACGTGTACTTTGTCACTGCTACGCTGCAATAAACTTCTTCATCGAGATCTTCAACGTCCTCATCATTTTTTCGTACAAGTCCCTAAATCAGTTAAGCTGGTTATCACATATTTACAAAAAAAGAAATGCTATTGTTATAATAATATTGGTCAGTCTCTACTATTTATGAAAACATGCTGAATCTCAGAGTGCAGAAGCAGGAACTTCATTAGTGTATGCTCTTATAATCTCAAAGAGCTTTTCATTAATCACATATAATGTACATGTAATGTATAATGACCATATTAATAACATGTACAGCACAATTACTGTTCAATCAATCTTTAGGAAGAGAGATAGAGGGAATAGAAGGTGAAAGTCAATCTCTCTAAACCAACAGTTGGAGCATATACAGTGATAAACAAATTGCACATTTTCATATATTACTCTAACTTTTAACAATCAACCTTTCTTTAAGTGATAAATCTCTTGGTCAGTGAAAACTTTCTCTCCTGCGCTTTCAGAACTTTTTTGAAAAGTCTTAACTGAATCAATGAAAAGTTGTAAATCAGGAAACACATTCTCAATTTTCACATTCCTGGCTCCTTTAGTACTCTTAAGAAACTTCTTGATACTCAACATAGAGTAGCCACTATTTTTCAGGGGCAAGGACTGTGAAGAAGCTAAAGAATCAACATCAGAGTCCACCTCAACATCACTGTCAAAAGTCTGAGAACAATCACGCAGAGGAACATTTTTCATTTTATCAGGAAGTTGATAAACATCTCTAATTTTCCTTTTCCTATCATTAGAGTTGTCATCCACAACCATCTCACTTTCTTCATCCAAAGAACCTCCTACTTCCTCCACTTCCTTCTGCAAACTACTACTGGCCTCTTCTTCAAAATCAATATCACAGTGTTGACTGTTCTCAACAGAGTTCTCTTGAACAACTGAATGTGGCCTCTTAACTTGTGTGATTGTCTCGGTTTTATTCTGTCTGATTCATTCTGTTTTTGTCCTTGAGATTCATTTAATCCATTTTGCTTTTGCCTCTGAGATTCATTTAGTTCAAACTGTTTGTGTTCTTGTGACTCATTTAATCCACAAAAATCACAACACCATTGTTGATTCTAGACGCGGATTTAATGCTGTCGTAACCAACAATCCCTCCGACTGCCACAGCGCAATCCTCTACAGAACAATCTATAGTCGGACAAAATTTTAAAGCATGTCGGCCTGTGAGCATTTCCAGACCCACGCTGCCAACTCCGCGAACTGGCATGATTCCCGGTTACACGGGCTGTCACTACCACCAAAACACTACACCACTTAATTATACCACTAACAATAAACAAACTCTTAATAAACCTAAAAAAAACATAAGAAAAAAGAGAGAAAAAGAGTGGAAAAACACTCACGCAAAACCACGCTCCCAGTCTCACATCCACTCACTCAACTTCCGCTCAGAGAGAGAGAGAGAGCATTCCCAAAGTCAGTTCATTCTTCTGTGTTTATTCTGCTTAGACAGTGTGACTACAACATGGTGATTGATTAGATAATTACATAAACATGAAGAAATAAAGAAAGATAATTACATTTTCAACAAGCAGGATCCAATGCAAAGCTCCAGACTGTAAGAAATTGTAGTCTGCCTTGACCCAGATTCCACTCCAAGGTATATTTTAGAATGAGCTCATCCCCAAAATAGCTGAATTATCATAGAGAAGAAGAAAGTCAACTAGTATATTGTTTATGTACCATTTGGGTTGATCAAATCCTGATCAAATGGTAATCAATTGTAGAATGGGAATGGGTGTGGGACACAGAGAACCATCTCAGACAATGACTTCATTAACATACAAACCACCGCTGGTAAAACATGAGAAACTACATTTACATGAAGAGTGGTAAACTGTAACAGGATAAAAGGTTTGAGATTTGGATGTTCTGGGTTCATTCCGACTCCAATGAACCCAAGGTGCTACGTGTACTTTGTCACTGCTACACTGCAATAAACTTCTTCATCGAGATCTTCAACGTCCTCATCATTTTTTCTTACAAGTCCCTAAATCAGTTAAGCTGGTTATCACATATAAACAAAAAACAAAACAAAAAAAAGAGAAAAGAAATGGTATTGTTATAATATTAATAATATTCTTCAATCTCTTCTACTACTGAATTCCAGAGTACAGAAGCAGGAACTTCATTAGTGTATGCTCTTATAATGTCAATAAGAGAGCTTTTCATAAATCACAATATAATGTACATGTAATGTATAATGACCATATAATATCATGTACAGCACAACTGTCCACTTCATCAAAGAAACCCTGAGAGTTTTGTTCAATCAATCTTTAGGAAGAGAGAAAGAGGGAGAAGGTGAAGGAATGAGAGAACGTGAGAGAAAGGGAAATAGAGAGGTTGGGTGCACTTTGAAGCTGGAGTTGGATGTTAGAGTTGGCTGGGAGTTGAGTTTTAGTTGGATTTGTAGTTTTAGCGATTTAGTTGGTTGGATTTGTAGTTGTAGTTGGGGTTGTAGTTGTAGTTGGGTTGAAGTTGTAGTTGTAGTTGTAGTTGGGGTTGGAGTTGTAGTTGGAGGTGACTGCTGAACATCAGTTTTGAATTCAACAAATCCAGGTGGGTTGCTGCTCATGTAAGACTTGATCCAGTCCTGGTACTGAGAGACTCTGGTGTACACACCGGGATATTCGGGTTGAGCACATCCATTACTCTTTCCAAAACTCACATGCCGACTGAATCCACAGAGAGTCTTCTACTGACCATTGGACCTCCAGAGTCTCCCTGTATTCACAAACATTAGCATTTATATCTCTGACATTAGACAGTGAACAGTTGTTACAGATATAACGGTAAAAGTATGCCGGCCGTGTGTCCACCAAAACTTTCCCCTCTGAGGCCAGCAAACCTTTTTAATTGTTTGCAGTGAAAGTGCTGAGTGTGTTTCAAACAATGTTCAACTTTGGGTAAAACAAAGAGAGTAATGGAGTAATTGTTCACTGTGTTGATATACATATTTGTGTGGCTTTCCCCTTCCAGCAGTGTCCTTCAAGAGGAAAAACGCAGTTTATAATTCATCCCGGACCTCATTTATAAAATGTTGTGCAGAAACCATCATAAATTTGATCTTACGATTATTTCTCAGATGTGCGTACATGTGATTCATAGAATGAACATAAACACAGAAAACGAGCGCCTCTCTTTCAGATGTGAAATCTATAAATCACAAATGATCTTGAACTTGTGTGCAGCTGAACGGTTTCAGTTCTCCAGATGATAAACAACACCTAATTAATGTAATTTACATATAAAAGATCAACATCATCATCTGTGCAGTCCAAATATCACGTATAGTTGTGCATATAGACTGCACTGCAACTCTGTGCTCTCCTCTGCAGAACAGCTGTAGTATCAGAAATCAGTCAGAGTGAACACGGGGCTTAATTAAGCAACTAGGCTGGCAGTGTAAAGTTTGCAGGTGACCAAAACTTGTGAGTAGTGTCTTGTAAATTTCTTTGGATTAAAGAGTGTTAAAATGAATCACTGATGTGTTACCTTACATGATCCTTTTCCTCCCTGATTTAACAATCCAGCACAAATCATATTGCTTGTGATGCTGATGTTAAACCCTCTATAAGCTTATCACAGTCACTGTTGCTCACAATGGGTATCATCACCTCCTGCAGTGTATCAGGAAGATGGCCTGTGACAGATCAGAGGACGCATTTTATGGCTTTTAAACCATTTTTATGTATTTCTATGTTTCTTGAGTTTTAGAGTATTGTTTGTATTCATTTAACAAATGTTCACTCACCATTGTATTGTACCCTGCCCCATCCAGTGACCCAGCTCTCTGTACCTGCAGAAAATACACTACCAGCCGCCGCCAGACAGACCGGCTTAATGTAATCAGAGAAGGTCACAGAAAAGGAGAGCTGGACCAGTGCTATGTCGTTGTCTAAAGTAGAAACGTTAAAGTTAGGATGTCTGAAGATTCGACTCGCTGTCCTGATTATCCCATGAGGGTTTGAGCCGGATTGTTTCAGACGCCCAAAATAATCAGTGTGTCAGACACACCAAAACTGTAAACAGAGAAAGTCTGCTTTAATCTCCTATTATCAATCTACAAATGTATCTTGAACATTATTTAACTTCATACTTCCTGAAACAGTGAGCTGCAGATAAAACCCAGTCTTTATTGATCAGAGTCCCGCCACAGTTATGGCCAAAGCCGATGACATGAATCCTGACTTGCCACGGCCAAGACCCTGCTGTCGCATTCTCCCCTCCAACAATCCTGACATTGAGGGGGGCTCGACCACACACTGATGAGAGAAAGACAATGAGGGAATTCCCAATTAAAAGGAAAAATATTGTGGAACAAGTGTTTTATGGTCATTAAGAGTATGATAACTTACCATCTAATTGGCAGAGAGAACCTGGGAAACAGAGACCAAACAATTAGATGAACACGTATGAAACTGATCAACTGGTTTGTAGCCTGCAATCTCAAGCCCAAAGTATACTTCAACTGTCCTGTGTGTTCTGCGATGGTTAGTACACTGTCCTCGTCACGTGATTTTCATCATCAGGAGTGTTTTCTAATGTCCGTACACACCGTCCATGTGCAGCTCAGTTTTTGGGTGCATCTCAATCAATTTCCTATAGCTTTGATCTTGTGAATCAGTACAAATCTGGCACTGGTAAGGGCACCTGATTTATTACCTGATATAAGGACTACTTACCTATATAACTGACTTTAATTGCTCATATCGTTTTAAACTTCCATCAAGCCACTGGAAGTGTTTGAGCAGCAATATTGCTATTCCCTACCAACAGAGGGCATCATTTGGCGCTTTTCCACTGCTTGGTACGACTCGCCATGCCACAGCTCAGCTCAGCTCGGCTTACTTAATTTCTTATTGCTTTTCCTCTGTGGTTTAGTACCGCTTCAAAATGGGTGGGATTATACAGGGAGTGCAGAATTATTAGGCAAGTTGATTTTCTGATCATATTTTTTTTCCAAGCACATTTTACCAATTCCAATCCACATCAATCTTAATATCTAATATTAATATTGTTTTTAATCATTTATAAGTGATATATAATTGTTCATGAAGGCTGGAAATGAAAAATGCCTTATATTCAGGTGTGCAGAATTATTAGGCAGGTTTCTTTTACAGGCAAAATGAGCCAAAAAAGAGATTTAACTCAGACTGAAAAGTCAGAAATTATTAAATACTCATGAGAAGGACGCAATACTAATTCAATACTAGAAATTGCAAAGTTAAAGCATGACTAATGGACAGAAAAATGCTCATTGGGTCAGCGGGGTCAAACAAAAACAGGTGGAAAAGAAAAGACACATGTTAACTGCAAAATAATTAAGAATTAAGGTGAAGAGTAAAGTGTGAAACAATCAGGAACCCTTTAGTCTCCAGCGCCACCATTTTCCAGAACTGCAACCTACCTGGAGTCTTCAGAAGTGTGAGGTGTCAGGATCTCAGAGACTTTACGTTAGCTAAAGAATCCTAAAAAATAACCCACTCTTAATAAGAATCACAAGCTGAAGTGATAAAATACATGAAGATGGGTTTTATAGGCCTTATAGACAGACAGCTTGAGAGTGACTCTTGAAGGACCAGCACCACATCCCTTGTACCACTGTTTGAAGATTATCTTCCAGAATCTGGCAGTAAGGTGTGGGAGTTCACTTTTAGTCATCTCTTATCCTGAAATGTCCGTCTTGCAGAGATGGACTAAAACTGATCTTCCAAAACTTACTGCCAGATTCTGGAAGATGAATTCTTCAAACAGTGGTACAAGAGGATGTGGTGCTGGTCCTTCAGGAGTCACTCTCAAGCTGTCTGTCTATAAGGCCTATAAAACCCAGTCTTCATGTATTTTATAACACTTCAGCTTGAGATTCTTATTAAGAGGGATCATTTTTTAGGATTCTTTATAACGTAAGTCTCTGAGATCCTGACACCTCACACTTCTGAAGACTCCAGGTAGATTACAGTTCTGGAAATGGTGGCGCTGGAGACTAAAGGGTTCCTGATTGTTTCACACTTAATTCTTCACCTTAATTCTTAATTATTTTGCAGTTAACATGTGTCTTTTCTTTTCCACCTGTTTTTGTTTGACCCCGCTGACCCAATGAGCATTTTGCTGTCCCTTGGTCATGCTTTAACTTTGCAATTTCTAGTATTGAATTAGTATTGCGTCCTTCTCATAAGTATTTAATAACTTTTGACTTTTCAGTCTGAGTTAAATCTCTTTTTTGGCTCATTTTGCCTGTAAAAGAAAACCTGCCTAATAATTCTGCACACCTGAATATAAGGCATTTTTCATTTCCAGCCTTCATGAACAATTATATATCACTTATAAATGATTAAAAACAATATTAATAGTAGTTATTAAGATTGATGTGGATTGGAATTGGTAAAATGTGCTTGGAAAAAAAAAATATGATCAGAAAATCAACTTGCCTAATAATTCTGCACTCCCTGTAGACTGATCATTATAGTTGCACCGCCTCTACTGCCATGGTTTCGCTCCTCGTCTACTGACCACGATACAGCCATTTCTTTTTTTAAATCTAGCGGGTTTGGTGTCTCGTGTTTCAAATCCAATGACGCTGGTAGTGACGATTCTCTCTGACCAATCAGTGATCTGCAGTATTTACACGTATCGGTATGGCACACTTGGATCCTCCAACTGAGGTGGCAGGAGAGACTGGGGGCAATTGTAACTAATTTTGGTCATGTCGTCATTACTCGAAAACCTTTTGAAATATTTGGATATGTTTTTTTTTTATGTCAGTAACTTGTATCTGTGTTCTACTTGTTAACAGACACCAATGTTTTTACAAGCAATGTTAGAGTATTGATTGAAACATTGGAAGTCAAATGTTACATCTGCACCACATGCAGCAATTGTAACAAAACCTATAATACCTTTATATAAATACCAATGACCACAATAAACTCCAGAGAATATGGATATACGTAGTTAAAACTATTCAATATCCACTACATCCATATTATCCAGAACAATTACTGCTGTTTTCCTTGGTCTGAACCTCGGCATGCTGTGAACAGAGAGTGTACAGAGCCTACTCAGTAAAATGGATCCCCAGATTGAGAGGAAAAAACACTTTTCTTAAATTATTGGAATCTATCAATCTATTTTGATGTCCTTACTAAGCTGGACACTGTTTCGATGGTGTCTGGGTTAATTTTAATGAAGTGTTATAACTGTCCCTGACAGGTTACCCTGCTAGAAACAACGAAGCTAATGTTTGACAAAGATATCAAATGTTAGACAACAGAACAGATTTAATTTCACAGACATTAAAGGCAGGGTAGGTAAAAAATGTATAAAAAACTTTTTTTTCAAAATTTGTTTAAACTTTATATATATATATATCATAATAATTAAATGTAAGTACTCTGAAAAAGAAAGTATAAAAATCGAGTGTCTGTAGACCTCTCACGACTGTTTTAAAGACAGCTCATTATTTCCATTCACTCCACCCCCTCCCTTCTGGGCTCCTCCAAAGCCACGCCCCCAAAACGCATGAACGCGCGACTCCGACCACTGAGCTGGAAGACGCATTATTTACCTGAGACGAGCGGAGAGGAAGGAGCACAGTGCATGTAGTGACATCATGTCAGAATCACATGTAATAAAAATAACTAATTATGAATAAACAAACAAGATGTATTTTAGTACTCACTATCAAGCTAGCATATTGATATTGGTAAAGTTTAAAATATAAATTTTTTGATTCGCTAACGAGCTAGTTATCTATAAGGCAAAGCTAAAAACAGGTTGCATGATACACGTTTTTCCATTACCATCATTTACACTGTGATGAAGATGAATTTCGAGTAAGATTCATAACATATACGTTGTTCTACAGAAAACAGAGTAATATACACTCAAATATCAACTCACAACTGCATTGCAGACACAAAATAATAACACACACATACAACAAAGTGTGTACGACACACACAGATACAAGATAAAGACATCAGTAAACATAGGTAGAGAATATAAAAACAAAACAAAGGCGAAAAAAAACGTGCAGGTAAACTTACAGGTGAACATGGTAAAAGAGTTAGACAGAGGGTAAATATAGTTCTAAGAAAAGTTCCTAGATGCGGAGTAACGTTAGGCCTACTATCTGTTAAACATGTATTTAGTTATCTAAAGCAAAATTATGCACAATTCAACACTATAGCTATCATCTTGAGCTAGGCCTATAGATTATTTATAGTCTCTACAACGGCTCGCTGAGTAATGTTATGTTAGCTATATTACGCAGCTACGTGTGCTAATGACACATGCTTCATGAAAAAATAAACAAAAAAATATGTATGATCAAAATACAAAAAGAAAGATTTACCTGTCCAGCAGAAATAAAGCCATCAAGGAGTCACTTTTCAGCCCCTTGAGTTCCCTCAGTTCTCGCCATCGCTGGAAAGCCACGCCGATATTAACCTTTACTGTCTATGATATTAACTCGCGTTTTATTTCTTTGTTTATCCAAAGACTTTTTGTTCATTGCCTTTTCTTGTACTGTTACTGTCTTCCTTTTTTTGCCTGGTTTGCCTTCACTAACTGCATAGGCCGGTACTGTGAATTTTGCTTGCTGTTTCTCTGCCATTGTTTTGGTATTCCTAGGATCGCGTGCCTCTTGAATTCCCCAAATCAAACGTGCGCGCGCAAGTGGGCAGGTCATGTGTGGCAAAAGGGTGGTTGCCATGGTTGCGAGAGAGTGACAGTCGCCTAAGCCAATCCTGTGTTTCGTCCCGAATGGAAATAATGAGCTGTGTTTAATACAGATTAAACGGTCTAGAGTCACTCGATTTTTATACTCTTTTTCAGAGTACTTACATTTTAATTATGCATTGATATATATAGAAAGTTTAAACAAATTTGGAACAAAATTTCTTACCTACCCTGCCTTTAATGGTTAAGACAGTAAGAAGAAAATATTGTAGATGAAAAAAAAAATTTTATACCTCAAAAATTAGTCTTTTTAGAAAAACTTTACCAAGTATGATTCAGAAGCTTGTCCTTTGGCATACAGAGAGGGATCTCCACAGAGTTCCACTGAATTTAAGCATAAGGCTTTAGATCAAAAAGTATTTTGAGATTATGAGAAACACAAATTCAGTAAAGTTGGTAGTGTTTGTGTTTATCGATTAGTTGATTATTGATTTATGTTACAAAGATCCCTAGTAACTGCAATTCATCTAAGCCATTTAAACATTAAACATATAGCTAATTTAACAGATTTGTGTAAGATCTTACCTGCTATGCTGAGAAGTATAACTCCAGCAACACTGAAAGCTGTGATAAACTTCATACTTATGTTCTGGACTGGTTCAGACTGCTGTTTCTTCAGCTGTCAGGAAGAGAGATGTAAAAGCAGGTACTGCCACATTCATCAAGTGTTTTCTGCTCCTGCCACCACAAGTCTCATCTTTTTGAAGATGCCTTTTTTTCTGTCAGTATTTATAGTACACACCCTGGACACCTTTACGGGAAATGTAAAGGTTTATTAATAACTGCCTTTCAGTTCAAGGTCGCTTCACTACACATTAAAGAGAAAGTTCACCCAAAAATGAACATTGTCCCATGATTACTCACCCTCAAGACCTTCTTTCAGACAAAACAATCAGAGTTATATTAAAATATATCCTGGCTCTTCCAAGCTCTTCTGAAGCGAATCTATGGTTTCTTGGTGAGAAAAATATCCATATTTAAAACTTCATAAACTATAATGACTAGCTTCTAGTAGATGGTTGACTTACAGAAAAAAACCTAACTGATGTAAGGAATAATGTAGTTGAACCGCTTAGACAACGCTATGTCCTAAATCATTCGTCACAGATATTTTTCTTGCAAAAACCCATTGATTTGCTAACATTAAAAGTTTTTCATTTTCTTTTTTTACTATCATAAACTTTCACACAGGTCTTGACACATCCGCGACACATCCACGACCAACAATCATCTCCAATATTTTCTTTATTCTATTTGTTATTCCATTTCGTAAGCAAAACTTCCTTTTAATGACTTCATCCCTACTGTTTTGTACTTTTTCGCTTTTGTGTTCCTGACATTCGCTTCTTTCCATCGATCCTCTTCTTTTTTGTGTGGCTAACACGTCATGCGCTGTATTTTGAAGTGACTCACGTTCACTTCTTATATAATTCTTAAGTTTTGCTAGTGAATTAATTATGGCAAAAGGAAAGAACTTTGAGTTTCTTCATCAACACTGTAAAATAAGTACTTTTAGTGTCACTAATACTGTTTCTAACTGTTCATAACATTTTCATATCATTACTAAAGTGTATTTGCATTGATGATGACTTTCTAGCCAGTAAAGCCAGTTTAACCAGTTTTATTGGGCGATTATAAACAAAGGTGAATATTTCTCTCAGAGGAAAACATTTCCTCTATCCAGTGGTTGACAGGAGTTTTTAATTATCTGCTGATCATCTCTATATTATGAACAGCAATATTTGGAGTAAACACAACAATATTATGATGACCATGGAAACAAATCAGGCTCACATGCTCCGATACGATTAAATGAAAGTCCTTGAATAAGCATTTTTAGCATATTTACTGCTGGGCTATGGGTCCATTTCAGGGGTGGACAAAATGACAATATTAAAATCAGTCAGAGCTATAGAAACATATCTACATGTTTAAAAGTAAAGTTGTATATTATGAAAAGGCTGTTTTCTATGATCTTTATATCCAGTGGCCATGGTGAGATTAAAGCCAGGGACACACTTAACTATTGTAATGAATGTAATTTGATACTTACGACTGATCATGTCCAAACGAGTCAGAGCCAGTTTCGTTCAGTCAGTGTTTAAATTCTGTGTGTAAGTGTTTAAATCTGCTTCAGTCGAAGGAAACAGTCTTTGTGTGTTGAGCTCAGTCATGTTTAGCTAATGTTTTAAGTGTGTCCCCGGCTTAAGTGAACATGTTCCTCCAATCTTTTGTTAAAAAACAATTATTTCTGCATAAATATGACCCAAAACATTTTCAGATCTTCACACAAGTCCTAAAAGTAGACAAAGAGAACCCAATCAAACAAATGAGACAGACTATTATACTTGGTCATTTATTTAATTAGGAAAATTATACAAAATTACAAACCTGTGAAAAGTATGTGAAGCTTTAGGATGAGCAGAAAGTGAATTAAATATGTTCTGAGATGTTTTCAGTCAGTCGGATGACATTCAGGTGTCAGTGCCCTGCTTTATTTAAAGGGAACCCCGGGTATTAAGACTTGTATGGCCTAATATAATGTAAATGATGTCTCTTACTGAAATATGTAGTAGAAAACCCATGAAAGAATGAAGATGACACATCAGAGTTTGATCAATGTTTTCTACGGTCACGATAACGGTAACTAGATTTAAATTATGCAAATATGCTTTATTATTTCCATACAAATGCAAGATATTCTTTCATGTATCTTTGAAACTGGACACTTTGCTGATGTTTTGGCTCTTATATGTCAGTAAAGATCATCTCATTCTGTGTCACTTTTACTTAAAGGATTAGTTCACTATAAAATTAAAATTATCCCATGATTTACTCCCCCTCAAGTCATCCTAGGTGTCTATGACTTTCTTCTTTCTGATGAACACAATCGGACTTACATTAATAAATATCCTGACGCATCCGAGCTTTATGATAGCAGTGAACGGGATCAACGAGTTTGAGCTGAAGAAAGTGTCTCCATCATAAACGTACTCCACACGGCTCCTGAGGGTCAATGAAGGACTTCTGAAGCGAAGCAAAAAAAAACTAACTTGTGAAAAGGGGAAGGTGTTGGACGTATCTTAAGCTTTTTCAACTGAGACAGTTTTACACTTTCTTCATAAGTCTGGCCTAAATTATAAGCATTTTAAAATGACTTTCAATTTGTTCATGACTTCTGTGGTATGTTCTTATTCAGAGTCTTAAACGCTATAAATCAAGCCTCGGTAGGCAGTTTTGTAATCAATCAAATTAATTTAAATTAGTTGTTCTTTTATAATAAACAAACAAAATGTATCAACAAATAAAACTTCATCACTGAAGTATACGATACAATAATCACGCTTTGAATCTGGGCAAATGTGTGTTCATCTTTGGGTTTCTCCATCCTAAACCATCTCCAGTGTTGTTTCACATTAATGACTTCTTCTTCTGCCGTGTCTGTAAAGCACGATAGCGCCCTCTACTGCCTGACAACAGCTACTGCACTGTGACTTCACTGGATCTCTGATGGATTAGATTCTCTGCTTTCACCCAAACTAAAAGGAAATGTTTGACATTGTTCTTTTGCTGTAATTCAGGTAAACTACAGTAGCATGTTTGAACGATGCTGAACTGAGCAGATTTTGCACCAAAGATCTTCTTTATCAGATCCTTCTTGAGTCAAATGATGATTTGTGAGAGAAAACAGCTGAGAATTAAAATGGCGGTTGATTATGATTTCACTTTTTTTTTTTTTTTTTTTATTAACTTTAGTTAGTGATTATAATGTTGCTCCAAGGTGGCTATAAATCTCAAAGAAATCCAGTGTTTTATTGTGTTTTGTAAAAGTCTCTCTCTCTCTCAGGTTCTGCTTTAGTTCTGTGTGCTGAAGCTGCTGATAAACAGGCATTCAGCATTAACAATCACACAGATATCAGTGACAGTTTTATTACATAAACACATCAGAATCACAGTTTCTGTTTGTTTGTGTACAAGTTGCATTAGCGTAAAGCGCTGCGCGCGCGCTTCATTCGTGCCCGTTTAAACGTCAGTCACATTCACACTTTCGGTTTCACAAGCATCAAGGCGTTGGTGTCGATCAGACATACAGACGATCAATACCGATGACTGCATATAGCTTCAGAACCTGTTATTCTGTATGAATAACTACATGAGTCAACCACAATCCAGGGAAAAGGTGGTTCTTAAGAATCCTTCAACAGTGAAAATGTAGTAATAAAAATCAGTTTTATCTTAGAAATGGGCCGTTTAGATATCTGTATTATTGTTATTATGGGGCGTTTAGATAAACTGTACATGTAAATGATCTAACTGCATCATACAGGTCAATCTGAAATGATTTATCTAAACACAGCATATGTCTATTCATACAAAGGTCCAATGCACACAAGTCCTGTCAGATACCTCAGATGATAAAGTAACAACAGATAATGTAACCTATCAAATCAGATTAGCAGGAGCGCTGAAATGACGTACACGCATTATACCTTCACCCAGACCGCTGGACTCTGTCAGCGGGCCAACGGGTGATTCTGTACAATCGGAAGATTAATGTACCTCATTCATAGAAAGTTTCAGAGACATGTGAAATTGATTTATAAAAATGCAAATGCATCAAAATGATCGGAATGTTTTATAGCAGTTGTCTATCACAGCAAGTCTCAATTTTATGATGTTCACTTCAGTCGGTCAGCAGATCTGAATGTAATAGTGTAAAAAGTGTTATAATTCATCAAACTTTGTCACTTTTGTTAAGAAAAACCAGGTGCAGAAACACTTGGTAAGGGATGATCCATCGTTTCATTATGGGGAGGGGTTGGGAGTATATATAAAATTTATGCAGATGGAAATTGAGACTCTTTTACACAGAATTTAATATTGGTGTATATCGAACATTGTGGTCACGCTGCCTTCTTGTGCTGCATGTATTTGTTTGGAGAAATGTTATGTGTTCTTTTGTGTTGCTCATGTGGTATACCCCTCTCTTCGGTCAATGGTATGTTCCCCTGGTGCCGCGCTCTTCAGTCTGCGTGAAACATTCTGAAGAGAGGTATGTGTCTCTGTTAGTGGACAGCTCGAACATGTTTTTAGAGCATATTAAATAGGAGTTACAGCGAAATCAGAACAAAATATTTTGGTAATACTGTTTTTGACCCTGTTATGTGTAAAATTAGAGGTTGTGCATGTTTAATACTTTACATAAACTGTATAGCTTAAAACGTGTGAATGTGATGTAATCCTATGAACGCACATCATCTGAAATATCAGTTTATGTCTTATGTTCATTCTCATGAGTATGAGGAAGTTTATTAACGTTCATCTGAGTTTCATTTCATTACATTTTGATGTTGCGAGTGGTTAATTCCTTGCTGCGCAATGTAAAATGCGCGCCTGTCATCGGCGGTGCATTCTGGGTAATGTAGTTCATGACTCAAAGCATGTTATATGTGTCTTGTTCTTTGTTTGTTATGTGTTGCACAGGGCGTGCAAAATAAAGAGACGTACAGCGAGTACCGAACAAACTTTTAGCTTTACTGGCAAAACGTGCAGCAGTGTTCACGTGTCACATACCACTGGCACCAAACCAATTCCCACAGCCCCTTGCTGTCGTGCCGTAAATCAGTGTCGCAAATATTCAGTGCTTACGTGAATATTACATCCCCTTTCTTTTTTTTTTAAAAAAAACAAAACAAAACATTATACATATACATAATACGCACTCAAACATTACTTTAGCATAAACAGAGGTTGCTGCATTTCACAAAACATCTTAACAGCCGTGACACTTAACGTAGCACATTATGCAACAATATTTATGAACAAAATGTCTATGATACTCAGACAGCCCATACCAGATCCTAGATTCCATTTCTCACATAGGGGCAGCGATCCGCCTACACCCCAGACGAATTGCAAATCACAAATCAAGAATTGCTCTTGGTCGTACTGCTCGACCTGATCTGGTATGGTATTGTATGGGCTGGATCTCTCTGTCATTTGAAATCTGTGCTGGTACTTCAGGGTGTACCTGAAGCGTTGATGAGGCTTTGGTGTTTTGCTCTTCCTCTATGTTTGCAGAAACGCAAGTGTTTTCTACAGGCTCATCTTTTGTGCTGAGAAGATGACGACGGTTTCTGCGATACACTCGGCCATCTGAAGTACAAACATGATAGGATCTTTGTGTATTGGCAGGGTGGACAACAACAGCTGGTTTCCAAAGGCCATTCTCTTGTATACGAACAGATTGTCCAGTGTGAAGCTGTGACAGCGGACGAGTTGAACGATCATAATACTTTTTCTGATGCTGCTGCTGCTTTACTCTTTTGGAGCGTGCCTCTGCAAAACTGACAATTTCAGGTAGGAGCTGTTTGTTGGTTGTTGGCAGTATGGACCGCAGTCTGCGGCTCATGAGATGCTGGGCAGGCGACTTGAAGTTGTCAACAGGTGTATTCCTATACTCTAACAAACTGAGATAGGGATCTTTCCTGTCCATCTTGGCTTTTGTCAAGATTGACTTTGCGATCTGCACAGTCTTCTCAGCCAAGCCATTGCTCTGGGGGTAATGGGGGCTGGTGGTGGTGTGGGTAAAACCCCATGTCCTTGCAAAATCTTCAAATTCCTTGCATCGATATTGTGGACCGTTGTCAGAGACAACTTTCTCTGGAATGCCATGTCTCGCGAAGATGACTTTGAGTTTGCTGATGACAGTGGCAGCCGTGGTGGTTTTGAGTTTGTCCAATTAAAAAAAAACAGCTATAATAGTCTACTGTAACCATGTATTCTTCGTTGTCCCAGGTAAGGAGGTCTGAAGCTATTACCTGCCATGGTCTGGGCTCCTTGGTGTTTGAACAACGTCGCTCCAGGCAAGTATCACATCTCTCAACCGTCCATTCTATCTGTTTACACATTCCTGGCCAGAATAACACATCTCAAGCTCTTTGCTTTGACTTCTCTATGCCCATGTGACCGACGTGAATGCGCGTGAGCATATCCTCTCTGAGTGAGGTGGGTATGACTATTTTCTCACCTTTGAGAATGATTCCGTTTGTTAATGACAGTTCGTCTCGGAAATTCCAGAAGTCACCGATGTCTGCGGGGCATTTTCTCCTTTCTCCAGGCCATCCATCCAGAATCGATTGTCTAAGCTGGACAAGCTGGCTGTCTGACTCAGTCTCGGCATGGATCTGTTGCAGCTTTGCATCACTTACAGGTAAGCTTTTGTAAACCATGTGAACCTGCATGTCCATTCCTTCGCTGAGATTGTCCTGCTCTGTCTCAATGAACTTTCTAGAGAGGGTGTCTGCCACAGGAATCTCCTTTCCTGGCCGGTGCGTGATGGTGATATCATATTTCTGGAGTTGTAGGATCATTCTTTGAAGTCGCAGCGGAGCTGCGGCTAGTGGTTTTTTCATCACTGATTCAAGCGGCTTATGATCAGACTCCACTATGACTTTTCGGCCATACACATACTGATGAAAGCGCTTGCAGCCGAATAAGACAGCGTAGAGCTCCTTCTCTATTTGAGCGTAGCTAACTTCACATTCGGTAAGTGACCTTGACGCATAGCTGAGCGGCTTCCCGTCCTGCAGCAGGACTGCACCGAGGCCATATTTCGATGCGTCCACTTGAAGGTGCAGCTCTTTCTGTGGGTCATAGTACGCAAGTACTGGTCCCCGGTTCCTTAGTTATGAGATCTTTCATTTTTTGGAATGCGGCGTCATGCTGGGAATCCCATATGAACTCGCTTGACTGTTTGAGAAGCTGCCGAAGCGGTGCATTAATGTCCGATAAGCAGGGTGCAAACTTGGACAGGTAATTTACCATTCCCAGGACTGTTTCGAGCTCCGCTTTGGTCTTTGGTGGCTCCATGTGTTTGATCGCTGAGACCTTCTCAGGGTCTGGCTTGACTCCTTCAGCAGATAAACAGTGACCAAAATAGCGAACTTCAGTAGCACTCACAATGCTTTTCTCAGGGTTGAGCTTCATGCCTTTCTCACGAGACCTTTGCAACATTGCATGTAAGTTGTAGTCATGTTCCTTTTTGGTCCGTCCATAAACCAGAATGTCATCAACGATCGCAACGACACCATTTAGACCTTCGTATGTCTCGTCGATTTTGCGCTGAAATTCATCCTGAGCTGAAATTATGCCAAATGGAAGATGCCGAAATCTGTATCGTCCAAATACAGTGTTGAATGTCGTCAGCTTGGAAGATTCCTCTGTTAGTTTTATTGCCCAGTACCCTGAACGGGCATCTAAAACACTGAAGTATTTTGCACCTGTTAGCTTGAGCGTGATGTCTTCTATCGTTGGCAAGGGGTAGTGTGGACGCTTGATAGCTTTATTGAGGTCGCGAGGATCCAAGCATATTCTGAGTTTGCCGGTTCTCGGTTTTTCCACGACCACAAGTGCATTTACCCAGTCGGTGGGCTCTGTTACCTTGACTATGACTCCTTGTTTTTCCATATTTTGCAGCTCTTCTTTAAGTCTGCCACATAGAGCCAGAGGTATCCTTCTCGGTGGATAAACAACTGGAGTTGCATCGGCTTTTAGATGGATTGTGCACTCCCCTGGATATAATCCAATGCCATCGAATACATCAGCATATATTCCTCCATGACGGACTTGTCTTCTTTAAGTGCATTCACTGAGAGCACTAGCTTGATTAAGTCCAGGTCCAGACATGCTTTTAGACCTAACACAGGTGGTGCTTGCGTGTTGACTATGTAGAAGTTCATCAGTGTTTCCTTGTCTTTGTATCTGCACAGCAATGCACATGTCCCTTTTACTGTGAGCATTTGACCACCATATCCAGTGAGGCTGTGCTTAGTCGGTGTGAGCTTGCACTGAGCTTGTAGCCTATTAAATGTGTGCAATGGAATGACATTTACCTGTGCTCCAGTGTCCAATTTGAAACTAACTTCAATTTTTTCTTTTTCCCAACAGTATGTCTGCAAATGCTTGTTCAGTGTCACATGACTTTTGCAAGACTGTATCCACGAAAAACTCCGTATGTGGGTCTTCCTCATCATAAGAAGCCTCTTTGCTCACTGCATGAACATTACTTTTGTAAGCAGAGCGACACACTTTGGCGAAGTGGTTGCGCTTCCCGCATTTGCCACATTGTTTACCTCTTGCAGGGCATTTATCAGAAGGACCGTGAGCCTGGTTGCCACAGTAACCACAAATTCTGCCGCGCTCCGCGACGTCATTGCTGCTCCGACGCAATGCTTTCACTCCAGTTTTTACTGTTCGCTTCTGCGACTCTTTCTGTGTGCTGACTGCGTGCACTGCTTGATCGCGGGGGCTGCACGCGCTGTTTGCAAACGTTTTGAGTTGGGCTTGTGCAACTTCGTGTGATCTGGCTATATCCATGGCCTTGTCTAGCGTTAACTCAGAGCCGACGCTCAGCAACTTCTCCCGCACTCGCGGAGAGTGAATGCCAAACACGATGCGATCTCTAACCATTTCCTTGCTGTCTGAGCACAGTCTTTCACTAATAGTCTTAGTTCAGTCACAAATTGCTCGAAAGTTTCGTTAGCTCCTTGAATTCGTTCATGAAATTTATATCTGGAGAAAAAAAGCGCCCAGGTGTTGAAGATATCTCTTCCTTTCTCTCCTATCCACAGGAGCAAATAACTGCACTTTTCGTCTTCAGCTTTCGTTAGACGATTCCCAATTCATGTGCGGCGATGGTACTCCTGCAAAATCCATTTTACTTATTTTTCTTCTGACACCATGTCTTATTCTTGGATTGTTATATGTTGCACAGGGCGTGCAAAATAAGGAGACGTACAGCGAGTACCGAATAAACTTGGAGCTTTACTTGCGAACGTGCAGCAGTATTCACATATCACATGCAACTGGCGCCAAGCCAATAATCCCACAGCAACTTGCTGTTGTGCCGTAAATCAGTGTCGCAAATATTCAGTGGTTACGTGAATATTACACAACGACACAATCAACATTTACATTCATCTACTGCCAGTGAACAATATGATTCATCTTCAGTAATCTGTGTATGTTTGTGTATATTTGACACTGTGGTGATTTTCCTGTAACATCCATTCATGTCTCAAGGATCTGTCATCATAACGTCATTGTGAAACTTGGCATCAATAAACCACACAAGAGAGGAGAATGCAGGAGAGGATTTTACTAATAACTGCTCTTTTTACAGGATCAACAAACACGACCTGTCTATCCAACAGGACAGAACACTCTTCCTCAACAGGTAAATTCACACTCAACATAAGCACATACACCCCCTAGAGGACACAACTGGAACTGCCAGAATTGAACTCAGTCTACTGCAGTCATGTCTGTATAATAGATTTAATCTAATCTTGTAGATGAAGTTGTCACATGACACTCGTTTTACACATATTTTACCTGAAACATTTGCTGTGTATAGTAGTAGTGATGGAACGGCCTTTAATATCTTGGTTTGTCATATTTCCATTGGTGTTTAGGAGCTGACAGATGATCATGTGACTTATTCTGAGGTCACTGCGTACAGTAAAAACCAAGAGCAAAAGAACAACACTGTAAACGATTTCTGTTGTTTTCACAGTATTATTGCTGTATTATCAGAGAAAGCTTACTGTAGAAACAGTTTACAGTAAGTTGCAGTCAATTTTATAACTTTTGAAGTATTATTGATGTATTTCCAGATTTGTCTTACTGTAGAAACTATTTACAGGACAGTTGCTGTCAATTTATGCTATTCTTTGAAAAAAACAATAGAGTGGGAAAATAATTACAGTAATCCTTATATTACTGTTAAATTGATGACAGTAATAATCCAACAGACAAGGAATTTTATTTATTAATTATATATTTATTTATTTATAAAGAATTTTATAATACACTGTTTCATAAGGTAACCCATATATTAAGGCATTTAGCATATAGTTAAAAAAAAGTTTAATGTTTTATGTGGGTGTTTTTTAATTGCGTATCTTTATGGTTGCCAGATTTTGACACAAAACCAACTAATATCATAGGTTATAGCGACCAATTTTGTGGGTGGGAGGTAGTTGTAGAAATGTAGATGTCAATAATATAGGCTAGGTACATAGATAAATTAAATTCCCATGATATTTTTTTATTATTATTATTATTTTGCTTTCTATTAAACACACTAATTACATAAAGAGCGGAATCGCACAGGATATACCTGGCAACCAATCATCTAAACCGTCAGCCCGCACTCATTTTCCAATTCATTTTCTGAGCCTTTGAGGATGAGCAAGACCAACAAGAACCAGTCAGGTGAGATATACAATTTTATTCAATATCTTAAAGATGTGTATTGTTTCACCCCAAATGGGAAGATATTCGTTTTAACGTTACCACTAACGTTAAAGTTAAATAATCGGTGGTGAGTTTGATAGTAGTTTGTAACACAAACATTCTAACGTTAACGTTAAACAGTTAACGTTAGCCAAATGCTAATTATCACAAGGTTTGCTAATGTTAGTTAATAATTTCAAGTTTAGAACAAAGTAATCGAAATGTTCTTGTTTCTGAACATTTGTGTGTAACTTACACCGTGTGCGTGTGTCCTGTCGTGATCGAGGCCTAAAGCCTCGTTTACACTGTACGCGTGTGCGGCGCGTTAAGCCCCGGGTATACTTCAGCCGTCCGCGTTCGTGCTAGTGATGTCCGGTTCGCGAACGAATCGTTCTTTTTAACCGGTTCTTTTCAGTGAACCGGTTGAACCAGTTCACCAAATCGGTCTGAATCGTTCCAAACAGTTCGCATCTCCAGTAAGCAAACATGAATCCACAAATTACTAAAGTTACTCACTTTTTGACGTGCCTGACACTACCTCTCGAAATAAACCAACATCCCAGAGTTATTCAGTTACTCCAACAGTACAGTGACTTAACCTGCTGTAAAGAGAGAACTAATGATGATGGGCACGAGCTGCAGAGCAGCTGATATGAGTGCGCATGCGTGGCGCACACGAATGAACATACACGGTCTGTCACCGTTCTCGTTCTCGAGTCAAGAACCGGTTGCAACGGTTTTCGGATCATCAGTACACAACCGAGAACCGCTTCTTTCGGACATGTCCGATTTGAGAACCGGTGAGCTGATGATACTGCGCATGCGTTTAACTTTTCAAGTGAACGAAAAGCACGTTAGTCAAGTTGTTGAACATCAGACAGTGTGATAATATAAAACATACTGAAAATATAACGTTTATTGTGCTTTTCCAAATACACCATAGCAGATTAATAGCATAAAATACTGTACATAATACTGTACATAATAAACTACATGCCCACATGAACATAATATTTTGTACACAGATCAAACTAATGTTCAGAAATAGTTCTACAAATTCATTTTTCTATATTAATATTATTTAAAAAGCAATATAGTTAAAGTTGTGCAGTTGTGCTTTCAAGTTATTTTTTTTAAAGAGTGAAAACAATTAGATTTATCAAAACATTTATTTGTTTCATAAATAATCCATGGACAGCTTTAATTTCTAAACAAGGTGATATAAAGATAAAAAATGACGTAATCAAACTACAGCGAGAGCAAACAAGCGACTCCTTTTGAATCATCAGTAACATCACAGCACCGGTTAACTAGGACAACTGATGCTATGAGAGGACTCGAATGAGGGGCCAATCTGGCGAAACGTAAGTTTATTTAATCATAATGTAAGAGGATCATGATGAAGACTAATTTATTCACTTTATAACTGTAAAACTTTGTTTGCACATCACTGCCTGTATATGTGTTTGGATGCTTTAGATGCAAAACTAAATTGTAAGAAACGCTTCAGATTATAATGTTTTAGTTGACTGATGTTATGATTACTAACTTTATATATTTGAATCACTTGTTTTTTCAACCCGGCCCGCGATAGACGACGTCATCGCGGATGACGTCATTACGTCGGAGCGTAAAAGAACCGGTGAACCGGTTTTTTCAACCGGTTTATTGAATCGAACTGTCCGAAAGAACCGGTTCGCGGAAAAGAACCGAACTTCCCATCACTAGTTCGTGCACCGTCCGCATGACGCAATTTTCGTCATTCAGAGGGCTTGCAGCCAGCTGCACACCCCGTCCGCGCGCAGCCCAAATTTCGAGACCGCGCGGACAGTCCGCGTGCAACAGCGCATGCGCCAGAAGTACAGAAGAGTCCACTAGTTGACAATACGCACAGTATTGAGCACAGTGTTCAGCCATCGAAGAAGAGTGTGAAAAGACCGGTTTAAAAACAACACGCTTGAAAAAAAGAGAAAAACACGACAATGGACGGCGAACTCGATGAGCGCTTGTGCAAAGAGATTAGAAAGTACCCACATTTGTACAAATCATGTTTGAAAGAGTACAAAGACGTGTTTAGGGCAGCAAATTCATGGAGGGAGAGATGAACAAAAATAGTGGAAAGGATGAAGCGTTTTGCTGACAGCGATAGAAGAATCTTCTCAGTGCTGCCCTCCGATGTCTGGTAGAGCATAGAAAAAAATGTACTGCGCATGTGTCGTACGCGATCATCCGCGCGCATCCGTGGTGTACTATACTTTGAAAGACGCGCCGGACAGGACTGCGCGCGTGACGCGTCCGGGCGCGGAAAGTGAAGTATACCCGGGGCTTTACGGCTGCGATGCGGCTTCCGGAGCTGATACACGGCCACTCTAGTCAATGCTCGTGTTTACACCAGCCGCGCCGCGGTGCGTTTACGAAGCGTCCCAGAAGCGGCTCGCCGCGCCGCTTTGCTAAAGATAGGCGCCTCGCCTATTTTTGACGGACGCCGCGTCCAAGACGCACAGCTTAAATACAAAAGAAAGTCAAAATAATCACCCTGAGTAAACTCCCGCTCATATTTACATCACTACGATGCCAGAAACTGACGACAAGAGATTCGAAGTTGAAAAACTTGAAATTTCTTTGTTTTTGCTGTCCATAACTGGAATTTTAAGTGTATTAATTTCACCTGTATGGCTACAGAAAAATGAAGTAAGGCATAGCAATAAACACAATTAAACCAGACAAAATATAACAATTTAGCCATTAGAGACATGGAAAAATCAACGAAAACAACAGTGGACAGGCAAATCTCGTGGTCTCGGGAATCCAGCCGCTTCGCTTCTGAAATGCTTCTGGTGTGAGTTGACACCGCTCAGAAGACGGAACAAAACCTTGCCAAAGCCGTAATGCAACGCACACGCATGCAGTGTAAACGAGGCTTAAGCCTAAAGATATGTTCGAAATTGACCTATACACTAATGTTATGCACGACTTGAAGGGACAACCACATTGTTTTCAGTCATATTATACATTTATTATGTGAGTACAACCGATGTAAGTTACACTTAAAGTGAATACACAGGCAGTGAGAGATCAGGATGTCTATGCAGTGTTGAATTTGTTTTTCATTTCTTTCAGCGTGTATGTTGTTCAACATTGCAGCGTGCTGATGAGTATCGCTCTTTCGGTTAATAAAGAGGTAAGTCATTTTCAGCTATTGAAGAACGCAGTAAAATTAATAAAATGAGAGCGGTTTTAGCTTTGTAACGGATCGAGGAGATCAGGATCATTCAGAAAGGGGATGCATTGTGAAACGAATATCTCTGTGTAGGTCTATGCAGTGTTGAATATGTTTTTCATTTCTTTCAGCGTGTATGTTGTTCAACATTGCAGCGTGCTGATGAGTTAATAAAGAGGTAAGTCATTTTCAGCTATTGAAGAACGCAGTAAAATTCATAAAATGAGAGCGGTTTTAGCTTTGTAACGGATCGAGGAGATCAGGATGTCTATGCAGTGTTGAATTTGCTTTTCATTTTTTTCAGCGTGTATGTTGTTCGACATTGCAGCGTGCTGATGAGTATCGCTCTTCGGTTAATAAAGAGGTAAGTCATTTTCAAGTCTGTTTATCACATTGATGTCTGTCAAGCTGTAGTGCAACTCAATTTTTGTGTTTTGTTCTCTATAGGCAGCAAAAACCTGGGATCTGCATTGGCCCTGTCAAGTCTGGAGAGTGTTTTTACCGTTTAATGAATTAAATTATTAAAAATAAAGTTTTTAAATAGACTTCTGAGTGTTGTCATAATTTACGTGACTCTAATAATCAGTAATATAACTGTGTGAAATTTTTTTGCATACAAGCCTTTATATTTCATTATTTTTTAAGCATGTAACAGATTGTAGTTAGTTATATGTTGTGTATATGCGTATATGTGAATATAAAAACTACCGTAATCAATTATACTGCATAGTAACTTTACAGTATTTTAAAATACAGTGCAAAATATGAACTGTAATTAATTTTACAGTATAAATATACTGTAAGTTATTATACAGTATGTTGTGAACTACTGTAGTCAGATTTACAGTAATATTACCGTGGAATAAAATACTGAAGCTTGCTGGCTATTTGTTGCCAGTAAGTTACTGTTGATTTACATTAAATTTTTTACAGTGAAGGTGAGAAACACTTCGTTGATGTTTGTCCAGCGTCTCTCAACATGATAGTTTTGTGTTTTCTTCTGAATTTGTGTCAAGAATTGAGCTCAAACATCATGCTGTAATAATTGTGTGTTGAAACAATAACTGTGATGTTCATTCAGGTTCGCTGTGATGATAAAGTGACTTATGCTTCCATCAGAGGAGCAAAAGCTGGATCTCAGGAAAACTGCAGTGAACTTTATGCCTCTGTGAACAAGAACCATCACAAATCAGTCAAATAATGACACAAAAACCACATGAGCAGAAGAATATGAATCTAATAGAACTGAGTCCTAATGGTGTCATTCAGTGCCATTATAAATACTTTCAATGTCTTTTACATGTTCACAAACAAACCCAAGTGATGCTCTGATTTATTTGTCGTTATTGCTTATTTTTCTCAGTTCAGCATGTTTTTTGTATAGTTTCTGTCTGCTTGTTGATCACTTTTACTCTCTCAGATCATTCTCATTATTTTCTCGAGCGATTAATTAACTGTCAGAGCAGCTGCTTTCAGCAATGCTTGTAATATTATATATTTTATTTGTCAATAATAAAATGGCCTGTGTCAAACATGTGTATTCTTTCACCTCTCTTGCACAAAAACACATTCAGTATTCCTCAAAATGAATAAAAACAGAAATGCAAACTCAGCATACTACCAAAACTAAACAGGTCCATTTACGGTAACGCTTTAGATTACAGCCCGGAAAGGCCTACTGCGTAATTACAACGAATTTACAGCGTAACTTTCAATAATTATAGTGTAACTATACAGTAAGTATGTGTAAGTACAGGGGAACAATATGTAGTCTTGGGAATAAAGGGGTAACAACCAGGAAAATAACAAATGATTTATACTGTAAATATTTTATTACTAAGGGGTACTTATATACTGTTATGATAGACAACAATCTTACGTTTGGGAGCAATTTAGCGAGAAAGTGCACTGATTAAGTTGTTTCAAAACAATTAGAAAGAACTATTGCAATATTTTTTAATACATGGGGAAATATGCTTTTGTTTCATGTAGTTACAGGGTAAGTATGACATTATGGGCCGTAAATTAAAGCGGAGCTTGTCACACTTAATCAAAAGAACGCAATCTTATTCTTAAATGACAATGATTCGGTTTTGTCTAATAAACCTTTGAAATTACGATCATACCGGAATATTTTAACCTGCTTTTGCATTGCCGCTGAAAGCAGTGGTCATGTAAGCTATATGTTTTAAACCGCTTCACAAAGTGTTTTCAACAACAAACTATTTCTGCTTCTGTGATGCAAACATTAAATAATAACGCAAGTATTGCAACAACAATTTATAGTCCGAATATAGGCCTACACTGATTTCAGCAATTAAAATGAGTAGCTAAATGAACGTTGAAACTAATGTTAATACACTGTGTCTGCCAGTAGGTGGTGACCAGTGACTGTTAAAATGTATTTGATGTATCAAAATCATTAATTCAAGAGATTCGTTTAAAAACACTGGACGAAACATGTCTTCATTCATTTCAAACGATTTTGTAGTGAATTTAATTTCATTTAAATGAATACATATTTTTTAATAGGCTAATTTAACATATTATACATTTCTAAAAAGACTGATTCATAACATTAAATTAGTTGTTTAATATTTTGTTTCAAATTAATGTTTAATTTAATGTTTTGGTCCATGATATTGGATAATATGATGGTTTTTGATAAATCGTTCAGTGGACTCTGACCTGTAATAAAGCTTATTAATATAGAAACCATCCAAGCGACCCATTCCAAGCCATTTCTAAGATATGGCCTACATTTTGATCAATATTATTAAATATTAGTAAAGAAATTAAATATCCATCTTTGTCGAAAGAATTCAATGTGCAGTTCACTGTCAGCCAATAAGATTCCATGTTGCATTTTCATGGATCAGTCGTCTCTTCTGATTGGTTGATAACTTTTGACAGCGTTTAATCCAGGAGCAAGTCTATAGGCTTGTTCGAGATGCATCGGCGCTGTGCAGACCGATCGGTGTATGACATCAAAGTACCGCGGGAGCGATTCAATTCAGCATAAGGAGTCGTCTGGTCTCCAATCACTCTCGCGGTACTTTGATGTCATTCGCCGATCGGTCTGCGCAGAACCGATGCATCTCGAACAAGCCTTATGTTTATTTCTAGTGCAAGAGCACGGAGAGATTCGTGAGCGCACATCAGGACACCGTTTGAGCGTGCACGCGCGAAATATCTGAGCGAGAGGAGAGGCAGTTCAAATGAGACCACTGTATATTTGAGAGCATTACATTGATGTGCTCTCGCGTCACAATAATGCGCTCTCGACATTTGACAGTAAAGTAACGCCATACACCTCTAGTTGATTATCAATTTGTGTTAATAATAGGCGATCTGGCGCTAGAATGTCTTGTTTTTGAAAATCATGTTGAGTGCTCGTTGCCGCTGTTATCAGAGGCGCAACAGTGTTCTCGGCGCTCGTGCACACTGCACAGTCTTCACAAGGACGAGCGCTTCAATCTATCACTGTTGCGGAGATTCTCTATTTGTTCCGTTGAAATCACAAAACACAATAGCCTACACATAAACGTGTCCCTGCTCTTGATATATAATCACTGATGAACATGTTTGGTTTTAATGAGAAAACAAAATCATACATGGTTAGATTAGAACCCAGAACCTCTTGCACGCTAAACGAAAATGTTGCCTCTAAAACATCAGGACTTTCTATCTTCATTGGCGGATCCACGTATTTATTAACTAATGTACATACTCTCGAGACTAACGACATATTGTATTATAGCAGATGTATGAAAAAAACTATTTTAATTTTAATATCATATTATTATTGTAATAATACAATTACAACCCCCCCCCCCACACACACACACACATAAACATTCCTGTCCCACCCGCTTTTTAAAACAAAGTTACGCCACTGGTTTAATGTTATTTCAGACATATTGAAAAAAGAAATAATGCCAAAACTGCCAGCACTGGGCCACAATTACAACAAAAAAACGGTACACTTAACCTATTGATGTTTGAGTGTCCAGCAGATGGCTCCAAATCTGCATTCAAACGAGATTTCAGTCATAAAGGCACATCCAGAATATCAGGCGTCTCCTCTATAGGATCACGTGATGATGCTGCTGCTGCTGATGACGTCACTGCAGCTGAGAGGATTAAATGACGATGAACCGAAAGTGAAAGTGAACAAACTTGAACAGCAGCTCGACTCCTGTGAGATTATATTCCACACAGCGCTGTGTTTTTATGAATCATTTCGAGAAAATACTGAGATAGTTTTCGTTTATTTGTTTTTCTAGAAACCGTCTTTATGAGCTTTATGTGTTCAGATTATACAGTGAAGATGGCGACCTGAAACTCAGTTTACACGCTTTTAATAATAAACACAAATGCATTTGTTTGAGTTTGTGTTAATCCATCCAATCCAGCTTCACACTGAGCTGATGAATATATTCATGTAGGCTACTGATGATTTTTAGTGACATTTTAAGTTCATTTCTGCTGTTGCTTTTCTCTGAACCCGGGGAATCTCAATACTCTTTGTTTTGATTGTTATTTTACAATCATACTCCATATTATCTTTCTCTTTCAGCGATCAGATCCAGTCTAGATCAGGGGTGGCTAACCCTGGTCCTGGAGAGACTCAGTCCTGCAGAGTTTAGCTCCAACCCTGATAAAAACCTGCCTATGGCTTGCTAGCAACCTTTAAACCTTGATTATCTTGTTCAGGTGAGTTTGATTAGGGTTGGAGCTGCAGGACTGTGGCTCTCCAGGACCAGCGTTAGCCACCCCTGATCCAGATGATCCAATGATCCGGATTCTTCTGACGGACAGAAACACTCATCAGGAAACACTTTTATAATGTTACAAAAGATTTTTTAACTTTTAAGCCTTTTTTAAACTTTTTTTGAACTTTGTATTCATCAAAGAATCTTGAAAATACTGTATCAGGGTTTACATAAAAACATTAAGACAGTATGAAAAAAGCGAGAGAGAGAGAGAGAGAGAGAGAGAGAGAGAGAACATTCCCAAAGTCAGTTCATTCTTTTGTGTTTATTCTGCTTAGACAGTGTGATTACAACATGGTGATTGATTAGATAATTACTCAAAGATAAAGAAATAAAGAAAGATAATTACATTTTCTGCAAGCAGGACCCAATGCAGAGCTCCAGACCCTAAATCAGTTAAGCTGGTTATCAGACATATAAACATAGAAATAAATGGTATTGTAATAATAATAATAATAATAATATTGGTTCATCTCTACTATTTATGAAAACATGCTGAATCTCAGAGTGCAGAAGCAGGAACTTCATTAGTGTATGCTCTTATAATGTCAATAAGAGAGCTTTTCATAAATCATACATTTTTAAAAAGATAAAGAATAAATGACAATATAAATATCATGTACAGCACAACTGTCCACTTCATCTAAGAAACCCTGAGAGTTTCTGTTCAATCAATCTTTAGGAAGAGAGATAGAGGGAGAAGGTGAAAGGAATGATGGAGAATGTGAGAGAAAGGGAAAATAAGAGGAGGTTGGGCATGCATCCAAGGTTGGAGTTGGATGTTGGATTGAATTCAACAAATCCAGGTGGGTTGCTGCTCATGTAAGACTTGATCCAGTTCTGGTACTGAGAGACTCTGGCTAACACGCCAGGATATCCTGGGGTGAGCACATCCTGCACCAAAACTCACAATGCCGGACTGAATCCACAGGGAGTCATTCTTACTGACCATTGGACCTCCAGAGTCTCCCTGTATTCACAAACATTCAGCATTTATATCTCTGACGATATACAGTGAACAGTTGTTACAGATATAACGGTAAAAGAATGTCAGCCGTGTGTCCACCAAAGCACTTCAGTCATCAAAAATCAGTCAGAGTAAACACGGGGCTTAAATAAGCAACTAGGCTGGCAGTGTAAGTTTGCAGGTGACCAAAACTGTAAATTGCTTTGTATTAAAAAGTGTTAAAATGAATGACTGATGTCTTACCTGACATGAACCTTTTCCTCCCTGATTTAACAATCCAGCACAAATCATATTGCTTGTGATGCTGATGTTAAACCCTCTATAAGCTTTATCACAGTCACTGTTGTTCACAATGGGTATCATCACCTCCTGCAGTGTATCAGGAAGTGTGCCTGTGACAGATCAGAGGACACATTTTATGGCTTTTAAAACCATTTCTAGGTAAATTATTGAGTTTTAGAGTATTGTTTGTATTCATTTAATTGGCAAACAAATGTTCACTCACCATTATATTGTAGCAAGCCCCATCCAGAGATCCAGCTCTCTGTACCTGCAGAAAATACACTACCAGCCGCCGCCAGACAGACCGGCTTAATGTAATCAGTGAAATTCACAGAAGAGTTGAGCTGAACCAGTGCTATGTCGTTGTCAAAAGTAGAGGCGTTATAGTTACTATGTCTGATGATTCGACTCGCTGTCCTGATTATCTCATGAGGGTTTGAGCCGGATTGGTTCAGACGCCCAAAGAACATCACAGTGTAAGGATCACTGACATTACTAGACTCCCTGGTTGTAAATAGAGAAAGTCTGCATTAATTCCACTATTATCAATCTACAGTTGTATCTTCAGTTTTATTTAAGCTTTCAACATACTTGAAGCAGTGAGCTGCAGATAAAACCCAGTCTTTATTGATCAGAGTCCCACCACACAAAGCTCTACGGGGCATGAATCCTGACTTGCCACGGCCAGGCTCCTGCCGTCGCATTATTCCCTCCAACAATCCTGACATTGAGGGGGGCTCGACCACACACTGATGAGAGAAAGACAATGAGGAAATTCCCAATTAAAATTAAAAAGATTGTGGAACAAAAGTCTTATGGTCGTTAAGAGTATGATAACTTACCATCTAACTGGCAGAGAGAACCTGGGAAACAGAGACCAAACAATTAGATGAACACGTATGAAACTGATAAACGAGTTTGTAGCCTGCAATCTCAAGCCCAAAGTATACTTCAACTGTCCTGTGTGTTCTGCGATGGTTAGTACACTGTCCTCGTCACATGATTTTCATCATCAGGAGTGTTTTCTAATGTCCGTACACACCGTCCATGTGCAGCTCAGTTTTTGGGTGCATCTCAATCAACTTCCTATAGCTTCGATCTTGTGAATCAAGGCAAGGCAAGGCAATTTTATTTGTATAGCACATTTCGTACACAATGGTAATTCAAAGTGCTTTACATAAAAAAGAATAATAAAAATAGGACATAAGGAATAGAAATAACAGTAAAAACAGAGAATTTTGCTATCTGGATGGAAGAGCTAGGAAGTCTCAGGGAGTTTGTTGTTGTTGTTGTGTTGTTGTCCATCAGAGTGGATCTAAATGGATCTATCCATCAGAGCGGATCAGAATGGATCTTCCTCACACGACAGGACTGCTACCTGTTAAGGCACTTCAAACTGATAAACAAAGTTTTAATCTCCCCTTTTGCCAAGACACCTCAAACTGCACCACACAGCCCTAATCCCCCTTCCGGAGATATCTTATCTATGCAACGCAGTTTCAAATTTCCCCTTTGGAAATTTCCCCCTTGGAAAGTGTCCTGACTGTAATCCAGAGATATCTTAACCATGCACTACAGCTTAAAATTTCCCCATGGTTTGTCCCCTTATCCAAATTTACCAAATTTTAACCTAATCACTTTCTTCCTAATTTCCCAGCTCTTTCAACCAGACAGCAATATCTAAAATGCATTAAAAGTCAGAATAACAAGATGATACAAAAGATATAAAATACATTAAAAATGAAATAAAAACAGGAAAAGGAATTAAAAGAATAAAAGATAATACGTATAAAATAAAGTGCAAACAGTTCGGACATAGCACAGTGCTCAATCAGCAAATGCATAGAAAAAGATGTGTTTTGAGTCTGGATTTGAATGTGGCTACTGTTGGAGCACCTGATCTCTTCTGGAAGCTGGTTCCAGCTGCAGCTGGCGTAACAGCTAAAGCAGACTCTCCTTGCTTTGAGTGACCCTTGGTATTTCTAAATGACTTGATCCTGATGATCTGAGTGATCTGTTAGGTTTATATTCTATGAGCATATCTGCAATGTATTGAGGTCCTAGACCATTGAGTGATTTATAAAAAAGTAACAGTACTTTAAAATCAATTCTAAATGCAACTGGAAGCCAGTGCAAGGACCTGAGGACTGGTGTGATGTGTTCATTTTTTGGGTTCTGCTCAGAACCTGGCAGCAGCATTCTGTACGAGCTGCAGCTGTCTTATGGTCTTTTTGGGAAGACCAGTGAGGAGCCCATTACAATATCGACCCGGCTGGTGATAAAAGCATGAACAGTTTCTCTAAGTCTTGACTGGAGACAAAGAATCTAATTCTTGCAATATTTTGAGATGATAATATGCTGATTTAGTTATTGTCTTTACATGGCTATGAAACTCAGGTCTGACTCCAAAATCACACCAAAATTCCTGACTTGATTTTTAGTTGTTTGACCCTAGAGTGAAGGTACATGTTCACTTTGAGAACTTCATCTTTGTTCCAAACGCAATGATTTCAGTTTTGTCTTTGTTTAACTGAAGGAAGTTTAGACACATCCAATTTTTAATTTCATCAATGCATTGGCACAGGGAGTCAATGGGGCTGTAGTCGTTAGGTGATAGGGCTAGGTAAATCTGGGTGTCATCTGCATAGCTGTGATATGCAATTTGGTTCTTTTCTCATTATTTGGCTCAGTGGCAGCATATATAGGTTGAACAGGAGGGGTGCAAGAATTGAACCTTGGGACTCCGCATGTCATGGATGTCCACTCAGACTTATGGTCACCGATACTCACATAATAACCTCTCCTTCTAAGTATGACCTGAACCATTTAAGGACCATCCCAGAAAGCCCAACCCAGTTTTCCAGCCTTCAAGAAAGAATGTTGGACAGTGTCAAACGCAGCACTGAGGTCGAGT
>JAOTNS010001359.1:0-91184 GCA_028476615.1 Culter alburnus | reverse complement strand
ATAAGTGTTGTTGAAAACGCATGCTCTGGAAATTGATATACTCCTAGACGATTAATCCGATCGCCACCAAACTCGGTCAGCATTGAAGTCAAGACCTTGTGATAAAAATTGCCAGGGATTTTTGATATCTCGAACGGTTTGGCCGTGGGAGAGGGCAACGAATTTATGGCCGAAAAAGGAACAGGAAATGTGTTATAACGTCTGCATACATATATTGATCTTATGAACTTCAGTGAGTGTGTTAGTTGTAGTAGTCCGATCACATGGATGTGACTATTGTGAGTCAAAGTTATAGCGCCACAACTGGCAGCAGGAAGTGTATCACTTTTGAAATGCTTTGAGATCACCCTCTTATTTTTACCTGATTTGCTTCAAACTTAATCAGTGTAAAGTCAATACCAGCAGATGTAGACCTATGACAGGATTTTTGATATTTGAAATATTGTTGCCATGGCAACAGGTCAAACTGTAATAATATTCTTGAGTGTTTTGAGGCTCTTAACATGCTTCAAATTGCATGAAACTCGACACACACATCAATATTGTCAACCAGTAGACATGGACAAAGCCATAGAAATGGGCGTGGTGGAGGGGCTCAGTAGCGCCACCTTTGACAAAAAGGGGGGGTTAGTTTTCCTACAGTCACCAAACTCAGTACACATATTGTTCTCATCAAGCCGGACAATTTTCTAATTTACATTCATTAGCTCCAACCAACAGGAAGTCGGCTATTTTTGTTTGAATGTTAATTTTTGAAAAAACAGGCTATGAATTTTATACTACTACTCCTACAGGGTTTATCCAATTTACACCAAGCTTTTTTTAACTTGTTGCTAACACATTGAAGTGTTTAATTGCAAGCGGATTTTGGATATCTCAAACGGTTTGGCCGTGGCGAGGCAACGAATTTATGGCAAGAAAAGGGAAACAAAGTGTTATAACTTCTGCATACATTAATTGATTTTGATGAAACTTCGGCTGTGTCTTCATTCTACAAGGCTGATCACATAGATGTGACTATTGTGAGTCAAAGTTATAGCGCCACCAACTGGAAGCAGAAAATGTGTCACTTTCAGCATACATTGAGATCACCCTCTTATTTTACCTGACTTGCTTCAAAATTCATCAGAATAATGTTAAAACTTGGCACATGTAATCCTTTGAAAATGGGCAGGGAGGCGGGGCTCTATAGCGGCACCTTGTAGTGCAGTAAATGTGGAGTGAATTTGACATAGTCCTTTGATGTTTAACCGTTTTAAATGCCTATTGCCCGCTGTGCACAGTTGCCCTGAAGCCACCGGGGTGGCGGTGCCTCCGGGCTTGGGCCCGCCATCGCTGCTCACAGCTATATTTATTATTATTAGGGCCCAAGCGAAAATTCGCGGAGGGCCCTCTTGATCCCCTAAGGATTATTTTTTTTTTTTTTTTTTTCCCGTCTTCCGGGGCTTTTGGGGGCCTTAACATGCTCAAAAACTCTTGAAAATTGGCACACACATTGGAATCCGCGGCCATTAGGACGCCGCAGAGGCTGGTACCCGGGCGTGGCAGGGGGCCTCGACAGCGCCCCCTTGAAAAAAGTCTGAAAATTTGGTCCATATATTAAACACGCTTGCACGTATTAGTATGAAACTCGGTACACATATAGACCTCATCGGGCCCAACAACTTTCGTGCTCTAAGTTAAACGCCACGCCAACAGGAAGTCAGTTATTAAGGGTTGTTGAAAACGCATGCTCTGGAATTTGATATACTCCTCCTAGACGATTAATCCGATCGCCACCAAACTCGGTCAGCATGAAGTCAAGACATTGTGATTAAAAATTGCCAGCGGATTTTTGATATCTCGAACGGTTTGGCCGTGGCGAGGCAACGAATTTATGGCGAGAAAAAGGAAACAGGAAATGTGTTATAACGTCTGCATACATATATTGATCTTTATGAAACTTCATGAGTGTGTTAGTTGTAGTAGTCCGATCACATGGATGTGACTATTGTGAGTCAAAGTTATAGCGCCACCAACTGGCAGCAGGAAGTGTATCACTTTTTGAAATGCTTTGAGATCACCCTTTTTACCTGATTTGCTTCAAACTTCATCAGTGTAATGTCATACACAGCAGATGTAGACCTATGACAGGATTTTTGATATTTGAAATATGTTGCCATGGCAACAGGTCAAACTGTAATAATATTCTTGAGTGTTTTTGAGGCTCTTAACATGCTTCAAATTGCATGAAACTCGACACACACATCAATATTGTCAACCAGTAGACATGGACAAAGCCATAGAAATGGGCGTGGTGGAGGGGCTCAGTAGCGCCACCTTTTGACAAAAGTGGGGGGGTTAGTTTTTCCTACAGTCACCAAACTCAGTACACATATTGTTCTCATCAAGCCGGACAATTTTCTAATTTACATTCATTAGCTCCAACCAACAGGAAGTCGGCTATTTTTGTTTGAATGTTAATTTTTTGAAAAAACAGGCTATGAATTTTATACTACTACTCCTACAGGGTTTATCCAATTTACACCAAGCTTTTTTTAACTTGTTGCTAACACATTGAAGTTGTTTAATTGCAAGCGGATTTTGGATATCTCAAACGGTTTGGCCGTGGCGAGGCAACAAATTATGGCAAGAAAAGGAAAAAAAGTGTTATAACTTCTGCATACATTAATTGATTTTGATGAAACTTCGGCTGTGTCTTCATTCTACAAGGCTGATCACATAGATGTGACTATTGTGAGTCAAAGTTATAGCGCCACCAACTGGAAGCAGAAAATGTGTCACTTTCAGCATACATTGAGATCACCCTCTTATTTTTACCTGACTTGCTTCAAAATTCATCAAATAATGTTAAACTTGGCACATGTAATCCTTTGAAAATGGGCAGGGAGGCGGGGCTCTATAGCGGCACCTTGTAGTGCAGTAAATGTGGAGTGAATTTGACATAGTCCTTTGATGTTTAACCGTTTTAAATGCCTATTGCCCGCTGTGCACAGTTGCCCTGAAGCCACCGGGGTGGCGGTGCCTCCGGGCTTGGGCCCGCCATCGCTGCTCACAGCTATATTTATTATTATTAGGGCCCAAGCGAAAATTCGCGCAGGGCCCTCTTGATCCCCTAATATTATTTTTTTTTTTTTTTTTTTTCCCGTCTTCCGGGGCTTTTTGGGGGCCTTAACATGCTCAAAAACTCTTGAAAATTGGCACACACATTGGAATCCGCGGCCATTAGGACGCTGCAGAGGCTGGTACCCGGGCGTGGCAGGGGGGCTCGACAGCGCCCCCTTGAAAAAAGTCTGAAAATTTGGTCCATATATTAAACACGCTTGCACATATTAGTATGAAACTCGGTACACATATAGACCTCATCGGGCCCACAACTTTCGTGCTCTAAGTTAAACGCCACCCCAACAGGAAGTCAGCTATTAAGGGTTGTTTGAAAAACGCATGCTCTGGAATTTGATATACTCCTCCTAGGCGATTAATCCGATCGCCACCAAACTCGGTCAGCATGAAGTCAAGACACTGATGATGAAAAATTGCCAGCGGATTTTTGATATCTCGAACGGTTTGGCCGTGGCGAGGCAACGAATTTATGGCGAAAAAGGAAACAGGAATGTGTTATAACGTCTGCATACATATATTGATCTTTATGAAACTTCACGAGTGTGTTGGTTGTAGTAGTCTGATCACATGGATGTGACTATTGTGAGTCAAAGTTATAGCGCCACCAACTGGCAGCAGGAAGTGTATCACTTTTTGAAATGCTTTGAGATCACCCTCTTATTTTTACCTGATTTGCTTCAAACTTCATCAGTGTAATGTCAATACACAGCAGATGTAGACCTATGACAGGATTTTTGATATTTGAAATATTGTTGCCATGGCAACAGGTCAAACTGTAATAATATTCTTGAGTGTTTTTGAGGCTCTTAACATGCTTCAAATTGCATGAAACTCGACACACACATCAATATTGTCAACCAGTAGACATGGACAAAGCCATAGAATGGGCGTGGTGGAGGGGCTTAGTAGCGCCACCTTTTGACAAAAGTGGGGGGGTTAGTTTTCCTACAGTCACCAAACTCGGTACACATATTGTTCTCATCAAGCCGGACAATTTTCTAATTTACATTCATTAGCTCCAACCAACAGGAAGTCGGCTATTTTTGTTTGAATGTTAATTTTTTGAAAAAAACATGCTATGAATTTTATACTACTCCTACAGGGTTTATCCAATTTACACCAAGCTTTTTTAACTTGTTGCTAACACATTGAAGTTGTTTAATTGCAAACGGATTTTGGATATCTCAAACGGTTTGGCCGTGGCGAGGCAACGAATTTATGGCAAGAAAAGGGAAACAAAGTGTTATAAACTTCTGCATACATTAATTTTGATGAAACTTCGGCTTAGTCTTCGTTGTACAAGGCTGATCACATGGATGTGACTATTGTGATTCAAAGTCATAGCGCACCAACTGGAAGCAGAAAATGTGTCACTTTCAGCATACATTGAGATCACCCTCTTATTTTTACCTGATTTGCTTCAAAATTCATCAGAAAAATGTTAAAACTTAGCACATGTAATCCTTTGAAAATGGGCAGGGAGGAGGGGCTCTATAGTGGCACCTTGTAGTGCAGTAAATGTGGAGTGAATTTGACATAGTCCTTTGATGTTTAACCATTTTAAATGCCTATTGCCCTCTGTGCACAGTTGCCCTGAAGCCACCAGGGTGGCGGTGCCACCGGGCTTGGGCCCGCCATCGCTGCTCGCAGCTATATTATTATTATTTTTATTTTTTTTCCGTCTTCCGGGGCTTTTTGGGGGCCTTAACATGCTCAAAAACTCTTGAAAATTGGCACACATTGGAATCTGCGGCCATCAGGGCTGGGCAGAAGCTGGTACCCGGGCGTGGCAGGGGGGCTCGAGAGCGCCCCCTTGAAAAAAGTCTGAAAACTTGGTCCATATATTAAACACGCTTGCATGTATTAGTATGAAAGTCGGTACACATATAGACCTCATCGGGCCGAACAACTTTCGTGCTCTAAGTTAAACGCCACACCAACAGGAAGTCAGCTATTAAGGGTTGTTTGAAAAACGCATGCTCTGGAATTTGATATACTCCTCCTAGGCGATTAATCCGATCGCCACCAAACTCGGTCAGCATGAAGTCAAGACATTGATGATTAAAAATTGCCAGCGGATTTTTGATATCTCGAATGGTTTGGCCGTGTCGAGGCAACGAATTTATGGCGAGAAAAAGGAAACAGGAAATGTGTTATAACGTCTGCATACATTGATTGATGTTTATGAAACTTAAATGGTGTGTTCGTTATAGGAGTCTGATCACATGGATGTGACTATTGTGAGTCAAAGTTATAGCGCCACCCACTGGCAGCAGGAAGTGTGTCACTTTCAAAATGCATTGAGTTCACTCTGTTATTTTTACCTGATTTGCTTCAAACTTCATCAGTGTAATGTCAATGCACAGCAGATGTAGACCTGTGACAGGATTTTTGATATTTGAAATAATGTTGCCATGACAACACGTCAAACTTTAATAATATTCTTGAGTGTTTTTGAGGCTCTTAACATGCATTGCATGAAACTCCACACACACATCAATATTGTCAACCAGTAGACATGGACAAAGCCATAGAAATAGGCGTGGTGGAGGGGCTCAGTAGCGCCACCTTTTGACAAAAGTGTGTGTGTGGGGGGGTAGTTTTTCTTACAGTCACCAAACTCAGTACACATATTGTTCTCATCAAGCCGGACAATTTTCTAATTTACATTCATTAGCTTCGACCATCAGGAAGTCAGCTATTTTGGTTTGAATGTTAATTTTTTGAAAAAACAGGCTATGAATTTTATACTACTACTACTACAGGTTTTATACAATTTACACCAAACTTTTTTTAACTTGGTGCTAATACATTGAAGTTGTTTAATTGCAAACAGATTTTGGATATCTCAAACGGTTTGGCCGTGGCGAGGCAATGAATTTATAGCAAGAAAAGGGAAACAAAGTGTTATAACTTCTGCATACATTAATTGATTTTGATGAATCTTCGGCTGTGTCTTCGTTGTACAAGGCTGGTCACATAGATGTGACTATTGTGAGTCAAAGTTATAGCGCCACCAACTGGCAGCAAGAAATGTTACTTTCAGCATGCTTTGAGATCACCATCTTATTTTTACCCTATTTGCTTCAAACTTCATTTAAATAATGTCAAAACATGGCAGATGTAGACCTTTGAAAAGAATCGTGATATCTCAAACACAGTGCCTTGGCAACGCATCAAACTTTAATATTCGTTTTGGATGCTTTTGAGACTCTTAGCATGCTTCAAATTGTTTGAAACTCCACACACACATCAGGATTGAGAAGAAACGGGCAGGGAGGAGGGGCTCTATAGCGCCACCTTATAGTGCAGTAAATTTAGAGTGAATTTGACATAGTCCTTTGACGTTTAACTGTTTTAACTGCCATTTGTCTGCTTTGCACAGTTGCCCTGAAGCCACTGGGGTGGCGGTGCCACCGGGCTTGGGCCCGCCATCGCTACTTGCAGCTTTATTTATTATTCTTCTTCTCCAAAGTAAATCACATTTTTGAGGGCCTAAACATGCTCGAAAACTCATGAAACTTTGCACACACATCAGAAGTGGTGAAAATTTACATCTGTTATGGGTTTCAGAATTGGGCGGGGCAAAATGGCTCGATAGTGCCATCTAACGTAGTGCCCCTCTCGCTACATTTCACATTGATTTTGAAATTCGGTACACACATTTAATAGCCCAATACCTACAAAAAAAGTCTCTTTGAGCAAAATCTGAAACCGAACAGGAAGTCGGATATTTTGAATTAACGTGCCATTTTTTGCCATTTCCAGACGTTGTACTTTAACGAACTCCTCCTAGAGCTTTAATCAGATCAATGTCATATTTGGTCAGTCTAATCTAAAGGCCTTTGCGACATTAAATTGCGAAGATCTAGAGTTTTCACCAAAGGTCGTGTCTGTGGCGGCCTGACAAATTTCGATGTTTCGCCATGAAAAAGGAAGTTGTTGTAACTCGGGTATACAATGTTGGATCTGCCCCAAACTTTACATGCTGTATTAGAGTAGTGACCTGAAGACATCTTCATGACAATATTCAGTTACAGTCATAGTGCCACCTGGGGGCAACAGGAAATGACATGTTTTACACTGTGATTAACTCCTCATAGAGATTTAACCAGATCAACATCATATGTTGTCAGTCTAATCTTAAGACCTTATCGATGATAAATCTCAAAGATCTTGAGTTTTCATTCAAGGGCGTGTCCGTGGCGGCCTGACAAAATCTGATGTTTCGCCATGAAAGAGGAAGCTGTCGTAACTCAGGCATACAATGTGCGATCTGCCCCAAACTTCACATGTGTGATAAGAGTCCTGGCCTAAAGACATCTATTTGCCAATTTTCATTTAGTCATAGCGCCACCTGCTGGCAACAGGAAATGGCATGCTTCACACTGTAATTCAATTCCAGGAAGTACCAAACATGCTAGAAACACGTTAATACAGGCAACACTTAGCTAACTGCTAAAGTATGCGATTAACGCCACGAAACAGGAAGTTGTTGTAAATCAGGCATACAGTGTCCGATCTGCTCCAAACTTCACATGTTCGATAATAGTCCTGGCCTGAAGACAACAACATGGCAATATTAAGTTATGGTCAAAACGCCATCTGTTGGCAGCAGGAAGTGTGGCATTTCGAAATGATTTTGGCATAATTCTCCTGTATTCACTCGCTTACATGCATGTCGCCCACTGTTCGCTGTTTTCCTAAGGCTAACGGGTGGCGGTGAGCCTGGGTGTGATGGCCCTTTCATCGCTGCTTGCAGCTTTAATTGTTATTATTATTTTTTTTTTAATAAATATATCTGCATGTTTTTGGATTTTGCTACTGTAAGGCTGGTGCTTTTATATTGCTGGCAAGGTTTTTTGCTCTCTCTCTATCTCTCTCTCTCTCTCTCTCTGTGTTTGTGTGTGTGTGTGTGTGTGTGTGTGTGTGAGAGAGAGATAGAAAGAGAGAGAGAGAAATAAAGTGTCTATTAACTTACAGGGTTAGTTCAGTTGATTACTATAATTGTGTTTTATGTATGTCTGTGTGTGGAGATGTATGAAAGATTCTAGGCTTGGTTTAGAGAGAGGACAGTGCTAAGATTTCAAGCCTGGTTTGAGTAATCACAAATCAGTACGTATAAAGCATCTTGACTGTGGGTGAAATCGAAAGAGGCAGAAGTTAAAAAGAAGTGTCTGTGTATGACGTCTTCTCTCACAGAGTTTCCTTTTTTTTTTTTTTTTTCCCCCCCTCTAAGGTTCTGTATGCAGAAGAGTGCAAAGCTGGTGCCAGGAGTGACCTTGGACTTGATTGAGAAGTAAGTATTTCTTTTATTTTATTTCATTTGGCTGTCTACCTTTTCTAGTCTTTTTCATCTCTCTTGTTTTTCTCAGTTTGCTTTTTGTATTTTCTCTTCTCCATTATCTTTTGTTCTCTGGAAATGGCAGAGAAACCTGAAAAAGCTATGAAAATGAATGAGAAATTTCTATAGTCAATATGCATTTTTCTACTTCCACTTAAATAAAAAATTAATTACTAGAAATTGGTTTTTGGAGTGCAATAACAACGATTCATATCCAGTAATCATGCATAGCTGATAAAAGCCATGGAAATCTTAGATCAAAAGCTGTGGAAACCCTGTAATTATTATGGTTTTAATTATACATTTTTTATTTAATTCAGCATTTCTGTTGTTATATTACAAATTCCATGCAGTTCTATCATGTGTCCCAGGCTGCACTGAAACAACTCAACTTATGCTTGTTTTAATCCTAATATGTTTGGTTTCATCTACTTGTTGGTTCTTTGTATGTATTCTATGATTCTGTTTTCTAGCTGCAACAATTTTACAGTGAATAAACAAACTAATGAGCTCTGTTGAAACTATTTAGAAATTGTATTTAGATTCATTCATAAAAGACTAAAGAAAACTAAATTGTTCTAAATAGAACTTTTTTTCATTCATCTGAAGTTGGCCTTTGCAACCTTTAAGTTCATTTTTAGAACTTTTTCCTGTATAAGAGCTCTGGGACCCCTGAGGCATGATGGGATTGGATGGAGGAAGAGAGGCAGTTCTTTGAGCATTCTGCAGATGAAAAGCACTTGATGAGATCATGACAGCTCTAACCCCTCTGCTTCCTCTTTCTCCATTTCGTCTGTAAACTCAGATAAGCTTGCAATCTCTTTCAGAGATCACCAACTTTTCCCACAACAACCAGAGTTAAGACAATGAAAAGTACAAATGAAAATAATAATAATAAATAAATAAATAAATAAAATCCCCATTTATGTCAAGTGCATGTTTGATGACAAGTCTGACCTCATGTGCATGACGTTGTCCTACAACAGACTTCCTCTCACACAGGACCAGGGTTTTTTTGATCCACACTTTCTTTCCATTGGGTCTAATGCTAGTTATTTCCCTAAGATTGCATTTTAACAGCACTCCCCACAGTCTGGTGTCCTGTTTGCTGTGGGATTTATAATGGCAGCTTTATATTATCATGCCATTTATCTGTATGCAAAGTGTCTTCAAAACCTAAAAAGTTTTTACAGAATAGTATATGCATCCTTGTTAAGAACGCTCATGTAATTATTATGTAATAATCATAACTTTTCTATTAGTGTCTTAGCTGCTTGGTCATATCTTAGTCCGCTTCCCTCTACGTTCTTCCCAGGAGAATTTGCAGTTAGCACAAGAAAGGACTTTGTTGTAAATAATGAAACTCATCACAGCTATGCCATCACAGTGGTGCAGCTTTGGGGTCTCAAATGAAATTTGCGAAATTTTTAAAATATTATCTATCTATCTATCTATCTATCTATTTATTTTTCTTTATGGATATAGTTGATCATGACTTTGTGTGTGTGTGTGTGTGACCTGCACAGATGAAATGCCTGGGTTGAATGTACATTATTACTTGTATTATTTTTCACCTGAAAATTAATTTATGTCCCCTTGCTGGGCTTCCTGTTCACACCCCTTTTCTGACACTCAAAATCACCCCACATAAACATGCACAACCACACAGTTATCTGAGGACAGATTTAATGAAATTCACGTTTAATTGTATAGTGCTTTTCACAAAACATATTGTTTCAAAGACAACACTTCTGTAAAGGAGTGTAGTTCCATTTTCTGAAAGACTGACTTTTGTGTCCTAACGGAAAGTGTAGAGTATGAGCATTAACAACATTAACAGAGCATTCTCTTTTAATCATTGAGCTGCAAGCAGCAGGGTGACAATAGGCAAAACACTTTCAGTTGACAAATGCCCACATGCATCTGATTCTGACTCTTTTCTACATAATTGATAGCTGCTTTGATGTTTTCTGGAGCTATTTAAAGATCAAACTAACTTTTAACTATGTGAATGTCTGAGTTGAGCATTATTTATTTGTATGCGTTGCATTTCACTGTGGATTCTTTAGTAAATCAGTCGCAATTTTGTAGCAGGCTTTGCAAACAGATGTTTACAATATGGGCTCGACAGTAATGCAACAACATGTAAGTAACCGCGTTAAATTTAATGCCTGATCTGTGATCAGTGATTTCTGATTTGTAATGATTCATGTACAGTCAGATGTTCTTGTCTTGTCAGTAAATCAAACCAGTGATGACTTAACAGTCAACTTCACATTGTTTCTCTTAGTAGGATGAAATCTGTTATTCAAACTGATTAAATTATAAATAAAAAGCGATCAAAGAACCCTCCCTCTGGAGCTGTCAATCAAACAGCGCGCGCTGGAGCTGTTAATCAAACAGCGAGCGTTTATGAGTGACTGAGTTCTGGACTCGCGCCAAAGCGCCTGTAATAATCAATGAAGCTCTCAATTACAGTGTGTTTGCACTGTTAGTTATGAAAGCATTTGTTAGTGTGAGTTAGTGTGTGTGAAATCGAGTTGCAATGACGAGACATGTCTGTGATCAGCTACAATGCACATCACTCCAACATTTCATGCCACGATCTAAATATAATGCCATAGAATTAAATATAATCAACACTTTACATGATTAGTTAACCTTGAGAGCTGTAATAGTAAAAAAAAGATTTGAGAAAGTTAAACTTGTAATACTTAGCTGTTTCATAATCGAAGATGTTAGCCAATCACAGCAGTGATTTACACTGAAGTCTCAAAGCAGACGCCCCTTCAAACAGAGCGTTCAAATCATAGGGTTAAAATCAATGTAGGAAAATGGCCTTTTATTTCTAAATATGACAATTTTTGATAAAAAATATCATACTAACAGTGCACCACAGGAAACATTCTAAAACGATAAAAGTTTATGACCCCTTTAATGTTAATCAAACAACAAAAGACAAAGGGAAGATCACTGCTCTTGACTGATTAACTTGTGTAACTTTAATTGATTAATCTGTATTTAATTTTTACAATGAAGATTTTAAATTTAATTACTTTGTTTCTTATTTCAGTTTCTTACCAGGGGTATGTTTCCCAAAAGCATCATTAGCCAACTATGGTTGCAAGTTCCATTGAACTCTATTGGTAATGACGGAACTTGCGACCATAGTTGGCTTTGGGAAACACACCCTTGAATAGTACTGTTAGACTTACCTGAAAAAAAAAACAAAGTAGTCTATTTCCTTTGTAATTTGCTTATTTGTTCTAATTTTATTACTGTTTACTTGTCTTTTTTTAATTCAGTTTACTGTTTGATATCAAGCTTCCCTGTGTTATGTGTAAACTATTGCAACAAAATTAGGTAACACTTTATTTTAGGGTCTTTTAACTAGTTGCTTATTAGCATGCTTATTACTAGAATATTGGCTGTTTATTATTAATTATTAAGCACATATTAATGCCTTATTCTGCATGACCTTATTCTACATTCTTAACCCTACCCAATACCTAAACTTAACAACTAACGTACTATTAATAAGCAGTAAATTAGGAGTTTATTGAGGGAAAAGTCATAGTTAATAGTGAATACATGTTCCCTATACTAAAGTGTTACCCAAAATGAAAAAACAAATACATCGAGTTAGCAAATATTTATGTGAGATAATTGTAATGGTAATTGATCATTTAAATATGAATAAAAGCTTAAAAGCTGTCATTATATAAAGTGATCTCTTCAGAAGAAATTATTGATTGCCTAGACTTTCAATGGATGGACAAAAAATAATATAATATTAAAAATATCTAAATGACAGTATATGCAGTGTTTTTTCCCCCTTGGTATCGAAAATGGTATCGAATATCGATACATTTCATGGTATCGTATCGAAGTTAGAAATTCCAGTATTGTGACAACATTAATATCTTTTTCTGCTATAGCTCTTGAATAACATTTGCATTTCTGCATAATGCAGTTTGGGGCTTTGTGATCAGTTATGAGACATAATTGACTCCAAACTTGGAACAATATGTACTGATTACATGCAAATGCACATGAGATCTCAAAAACAAACTGTTATTTAGTATAACAAGTGTAATTATTTTACTTTGCATTTAATGTAATGTAATGTGCTGTGGTCAGGTACTGAAGTCATAGCTGCTAAGCAATTACCAAGCTGTCTCGCTCTGAGAGATGTGTTCACGGTTGGGACTGAAACGAATGTCTCGGAGGTCGAAATTGGAAGTGAAACCCAGTATGTGTGCTGTTTTGAGTGTTACATGTATCATACTGTTGAAAAGAACCATGTCAAAGCAAGAAAGTTACAGCCTACCTAGATTCACACTGATACTAAATTATACCTTCAGCTAGCGAGAAGTTACTCTATAAAATGTGCTCCATAAAACATACGCTCCTGGAGACCAGGTACATTACTCATGATTGGAAACAAATGAAGAAAGTAAGTTTGCTGAATGGATAGAGTACAATTTGGCTGTGGGGCTGTTGTTAAGAGAAGTGTGTGTGCAGTGATAGATGGCATCTGGGAGCAGCAGTGTGTTAGTCAATGGCACGTTAGAGGCGATGACATTTGCTTGAGGCTTCTGCCCAGCATGAGCTGCCTGACTCACCCACTCATCACGAGGACAGAGCCCACTGCTGCCAGTCACACACACAACACTGATGCCTGTGACTCTCACTATCAGGTGTCACTTTTTCAGGAATCTGTAATAGACTTTGGTTGCACCCACATACATATACTTTTATACGGTTCTCTCTTGTGCACATATTTGTGAGTGGTCGCATAAGCAGGATACAAATAAATTGTCCTAAACCTGCTTTCTGCCATCAGCATCCTGCTGACATATTCAATATTACATTTAGATATCTTTCATTTTGCTGTATGTTTTTACAAAACAAATACAAATGAGTTTATAATTAAGACAATACATTAAAATAATATGGTAAGAAATACCAGTTTGCAATATCAAGCAGCATAACGAGCTGTTTTGTACAGCTAAAAATAACTGGAAGCGAATGACACCGAAAGCCAGACACATTAAATTTACAAATAGCTGCGCCCGCTCTTACCTGAAAAATAAGGTGAATATTGGTGACCTATATGAGAGAGAGAGAGAGAGAGAAGCACACAAAAATTTATATATATATAAATGTAAATATATGTAGGGCCATTCCGTGTCAACTCAACCAGAGGTCCTTGGCTCAAATTTTTGATTTTATTAATGTTATTTCTGTTGAAAGACAAGCATAAAGTGATGAAAGCCAAAGTTCAGTCCCAGATATTGGGACCCCAATGTGGCTTCATGTCCAAATTGTTGAATTTTACCCATTTTCAATGGTCAAGAACCAAATGTAGGTAACTTTTTAAACAGCTGATAGTTATTGTGCTTAAAGAACAATGTCTGAAGAACAAATAACACTGAAAGGGCTAGTTCACCCAAAAATGAAAATTATGTCATTAATGACTCACCCTCATGTCGTTCCAAACCCGTAAGACCTCCATTCATCTTCGGAACACAGTTTAAGATATTTTAGATTTAGTCCGAGAGCTTTCTCTCCCTCCATTGAAAGTGTAGGTACGGTGCACTGTCCATGTCCAGAAAGGTAACAAAAACATCATCAAAGTAGTCCATGTGACATCAGTGGGTTAGTTAGAAGTTTTTGAAGCATCTAAAATACATTTTGGTCCAAAAACAACAAAACATACGACTTTATTCAGCATTGTCTTCTCTTCCGGGTCTGTGTATATCCACAGTGACGCTGCTTCTTCTTCTTCTACGGCGGTTGGCATCCAGCTTATTGGTGCATTACCGCCCCCTTCTGCTCCGAACAGTGACGCGATTAGGACACTAATCCTAATTTTGAAAGTTGCAGTTTTTGTTATTTTTGGACCAAAATGTATTTTAGATGCTTCAAAAACGTCTAACTAACCCACTGATGTCACATGGACTACTTTGATGATGTTTTTATTACCTTTCTGGACATGGACAGTGCACCGTACCTACACTTTCAATGGAGGGACAGAAAGCTCTTGGACTAAATCTAAAATATCTTAAACTGTGTTCCGAAGATTAATGGAGGTCTTACGGATTTTGAACATGAGGGTGAGTCATTAATGACATAATTTTCATTTTTGGGTGAATTAACCCTTGAAGCTAGATGTATCTTGTTTTCCTCCATCAAAACAATTCAATACAACAGACCTCTCTTCCAAATATCCCTACAACTGATTCAAATATATATTTTTATAAATCCATGTTTGATAGCAAGTTAATGTGCCTCAACTTAACCATTTTCAGTGGATTTTGGTACTCAGAGAGTTATGTCTTATGCAATTCTTTTGCTAGAGGGAAACTAGATACATTTCTGGTTTAAACATGATTTATTCTTGAGACAAAATTCAGCAATTTGAACATGGTGCTGCGTTGAGATCACCCTTATCTATGGGAATTTACCAATTACAGTTGATTGTGGAATATGTCTGATATGACTGATGCGACCATGAACTTGCATTCAGTCATGTCAGAATTACTTTAATTAGGAGATTACAAATCAGAGCTATTTGCAAAAACTTGAGAATTGACAGTGTTTTTCAATCATGTGGCCCGTCAGCACTGCTTATTTTATGTGTCTTATCTGATAGACCAAATTAAGGTCATAAATGACTCCATAAAATCATCCAAAATCTGAAACATTATTCATACTATTATAGAACTGTAAAGGCTTATCTTTCTCTCTAAAAGCTTCTAATCTATACACATCCACATATATTACATCATCTTTATATTGTGGATACATCACATCTGTGTAAAACAGAAATACAGCAGGTGGGTGTACCCCATCAGTTTCCTGCCATGGTTAACTGTTCTTCTCCATGGTATGTTACCTCAGCTCTGCTGCTGAGATGAAAACCAAGATCACCTTCACCCCTTAAGGTGAGAATTGAAATCTTTGAGCAATGACTTTTGTCCTCCCAGAATATCCGTTTTCTTATTGTCACAGACTGAAAGTAGGAAATTGTTTTTTGATTCATCATCTCTCTCTCTCTCTTCTCTCGTACCAATTTCTTTAATAAGCTTTTTACTTTTAAAATTTAATTGTATTATGTAAGTAAAAACTTGAACTGTTACGTGATTTTTATATAGTGAGTTGCATCTCAGACAGCGCTTGAATACCGAGTATAATTCTCGTTCACATCGTATTACGCTTGAACTGACACACAATTATATTATTATCTTGCTAAACAAATTAAACCAACAAATATGATTCATATTCTTTTGGTTTCTCTACCTAATATATTTCAAAATTACAAATGCGATGAATATATACAGGTAAAAAGTGGTATCGATGCATCCCTAGTAAAATTAAAAGAAATATCTGATCATTCACCAAACCGCGGCTGCTATTTCCATCTCATATCATCTGTAAACTCTTACATTACCAAGGCAATGACTGACGTATTTATATTGGTTAATTTTCTATCCGTAAGAAAACTCTGATGAACCGTAATAATGTGCGCGACACATTCTCTTGTTCATTACTGCAGTGATCAGTAACACTCAGACCATAATACTGGTCAAAATAAGAGCCCCCTTTTTGTAAGACGGATAATGCAGACCTTATATATAATTACACCCACAATAATATGTACAAAACAAATTAAAAGATTAATCACAATAAAGTTTGTTACATTTTGTTTTTATCACACAAACAGCACTTCAGCTCAATTCAAACAATGCGCCCATGGTGGAATAGCATGGAGCTCCTTGAGAGTCTGTTCCCGCCCCCGATTGTAAAGCAAAACGTGATTGGTTGTAGCAAGAGTGTGCTGCGATTGGTCAGCGCAACGTGGCCGTTATCTGATTGGCTTGAGTGGTCGGTGGGTGGAGTCGACCTATTTGTGGATTTGTCTGCAGTCATGATGCTATAATTGTTTCAGAATCCACAAATGCATGAGGTGATTCACAGATGCGCAGGAAGAGATCCACAAATACGCGCAGCGATCCATAAATGCACAGAAAGCAATTCACAAAGTACAGGTGGTGATTCACAAATAAATACAGGCAGAGTTGTGCTTGTGACATAAAAACATATTTGTAAATGTTTTTTATTAGCAAATCTCATTTTATTTATTTGTGAATTTAATTAATTTTTGTGAAACTCCTAAAATATATTTGTGGATCTCATTCTATTAATTTGTGTATATGATTATTTTTTTTGTGAATATCTTTACATTTATTTGTGGATCATAATCTATTTATTTATAATCCTATATCCATATAGAAACCCCATTCAACCAAATTGCTTTCGTAGTTTTCATAGTCTATTTGTGATCTAAATGACCACAACACATCTTAATACTAGGTATAATACGGGACTGTCATCTGTAGTATTTGTGTGTTTAGTTTGTGTTCAACAGATAGCATAGCAGTTAGGATTTTTTTTTTTTTTTTTTTTTTTTTGAAATATTCTTTAAGTTTGTTTCAAGATGCTAAAGTTTGTGACTAATCTGTTACTAATCATGACTGTAGTCACAGAATGCACTTTCTGTCTTCATTTAAAAGGTAATTATTTTGCCAGTGTTCTATTGCTTTACTGCTTCTCTCTGTCTGTCTGTCTGTCTGTCTGTCTGTCTGTCTCTCTCTCTCTCTCTCTCTCTCTCTCTCTGATTTGGAGATGTTGGGGTCTGATATGTTATTTCAGTATTACTCCTTTATTATTCAGTATTACTCCAACTGTGTTTGTGTCCAGTAGCGATTTTGAAATAAATTTTGTGATTCAAGATGTTTTTTATTACACGTGTTTCTTTCTCTCTCTTTGCCTTCTCCTTGTTCTCCATCACTCATTAATTAATTTATCTGTTATGAAAACACTTTTGCTATTTGAGATGTCTGGTCACCGCATGCACACACATTCTTATTCTAAACCAGGACAGGAGGGATGTCCCATCAGTAATTACAGTAGAAAGGATGTCATGGTTGCTTAGCAACAACATTTTTGGAAGCTGAGTCCTGTGCAGCTCTCTTACTATGCACCATCATACTTCAGGGATTCATAGCAAAATAGTTTAATATTGATTATTGGCATATCGAGAACATGATACAGTCTGTGTCAAGGCAAGTCATATTTATTTATATAGTGCTTAATATAATACAGATTGTTTCAAAGTAGATTTACAGCAATAAACAGGAAATTACAGTGGTAATGTTGCAAAAACAATAAATTATGAAACAAATTCAGTTTTAGCTGTAAACCAGTTTTACAGAAGATAGTGTCATTATTTAGCTTAATTTAGTTCAATAACAGTGTCAGCTATGAAAATGTGCTTAATTCATCTATAAAGCAGCTCTACAGAGGACAATGGTGTCATTATTCAGCACAATTCTGTTCTCTGTTTATTTGGTTCAGTTCAATAACAGTGCAAGTTTACTGTGCTTAATATTTTTTACTTTCTCTCTAATGAGAACCAAAAAGATTGAAACTTACAGCTTTTCACATCCAATCACATCTCAGTTTATTTTGATATTCTGATATGATTTTTGGGCTTCATGTATGTTCTCATTCATTTCTCTCAGGATCCCAGGCAGACTGAATGACAGAAGGACACCATTAGGAGAGCTGAACTGGATTTTCACAGCTATTACTGACACAATTGCATGGAACGTCCTGCCAAGAGGTTTGTTCTGACAAAAATCCAGCTATTCGACAATCTGAAGTTTTAGTTTTGTGTCAATCAACAGCACAGATATTTCAGGGCTCCCACAAGGGTGACAAATTCATTTTGGTCATTGAACATCTGTTAAATGACTTTGGCTCAGTCAGAACCCAGATTTGCCTGCTTTTCTTGTTCCACAAAATAACAGAAACTGTCTGAGATGTTGCCTATGCGCATAACATGTCAAAGTGGCGTAACTATGAACATAGTGTGGTGGCACTTATAAGTATGCGGATGATTCTGGTTAAAGCCCGGCCGAGTTTGGCTTTTAAGTCATTTTCTGGTCCCACTACCCTTGCTAATATCTTTTTTGCTACCTGACTGTCTTGTGACAAAACCCGTAATGTTTAAAAGATTATAATAAAACATCTTCAAAAGATTGAGTGTTAAGATGTGTCTAAATTGCTGTCCTCTAGGACAGCGTTTCCCAACCAGGGTACCTAAACTTAACAATTACCTTACTAACTTTTAATAAGCAATAAATTAGGAATTTGCTGAGGGAAAAGTCATAATTAATAGTAGGGCTGGACGATTAATCGAAAAGTAATCGAAACCGAAATTCAGAACCTCTAACCGACGTAATTTTCTCATATTGGTTATTTTGTTTTGTTTTTTTATTCCTGTTAATGCTTCCCCATTAAAAACGTACAGTACTACCGCGTGTGTAGCCACGTGACTCTGCCCTGTCCAGTCAAAGGCATGGGAGCAACACAGGGGTGAACGGCGAGTCAACACACAGGCAGCGCATGAGCGGTAAACCTTGTGTCTTCACCAGACTTTGTCAGTTTTAAGGTTTGGACATTCAAGCGATTAGACGATCGGATGTGTATTATTATATTGAGCTACCGTGCTCGCGCAGCTGCATTGTGGCACGAACACTTATACAAACAGTAGCTGCACGAAACGTGAAGATCGCGCACACAGAGAGGAACGCAGAAACTAGTTGTCAGCACTGTCCTGTGATTTATCACTTAAAGGATTAGTTCAATTTCAAATTAAAATTTCCTGATAATTTACTCACCCCCATGTCATCCAAGATGTTCATGTCTTTCTTTCTTCAGTTGAAAAGAAATTAAGGTTTTTGATGAAAACATTCCAGGATTTTTCCCCATATAGTGGACTTTTAATGGAGCCCAAACGGTTGAAGGTCAAAATTACTCAATTACAAAGTTTCATTGCAGCTTCAAAACGTTCTACACAATCCCAGACGAGGAATAAGGGTCTTATCTAGAGAAACCATTGCTCATTTTCTAAAAAAAAGAAATACAATTTTTATATATTTTAACCATAAATGCTCATCTTGAACTAGCTCTCTTCTACTTCTCTATTTGAATTCCAGCAGTGTAGACACTGCTAAGTGTATTACTGCCCTCCTCAGGTCAAAGTTTGAACTAATTGTTATATACTTGCACTAGCATATTGTATATGACAATTTAGTTCCAACTTTGACCTGTGGAGGGCAGTAATACACTTAGCAGTGTCTAAACTGCTGGAATTCAAATAGAGAAGAAGAAGAGAGCTAGTTCAAGATGAACATTTATGGTTAAAACGTATAAAATTTTTAATTTTTTTTTTAGAAAATGAGCGATGGTTTCTCTAGATAAGACCCTTATTTCTCGTCTGGGATCGCTGTAAACTGTAATTTTGGCCTTCAACCGTTTGGGTAGTCCACTATATGGAGAAAAATCCTGGAATGTTTTCATCAAAAACCTTAATTACTTTTCGAATGAAAAAAGAAAGACATGAACATCATGGATGACATGGGGGTGAGTAAATTATCAGGAAATTTTAATTTGAAAGTGAACTCATCCTTTAAGTAGCTTAGAAACTCAAAAGTTATTATAGCATATATTTTTCTACTTTTGAAGTAACTATTTACAACCCACAGCTTCACAATTAATAGAGAGACGGTATGATTACTTCCCAAACGCAATCGCTCTCATTAATTTATCTTTATCTGATTTACAATGAGCAGAAATCTGTAAGAAATATTACGGTAGATAAAATAATGGCTGAAAGTGACCTATGTCATGTCAGAGCACTTTTTCTTTAGGAAAAAATATCCCACCTTTAATAGTCAAGCATATTTACAGTATAAACCTTGTAAGTGAACTATGAGGGGGAAAAAACAACAAAAAAAACAATCGTTCATTAATCGTAATCGAGGTAAAATATTCAATTAATCAAGGCTTTGATTTTAGGTCATAATCGTCCAGCCCTAATTAATATGTGTTCCCCATACTAAAGTGTTACAGATGAGCTCACAAAAATAGTTAAATGACAACTACTAAATGTTTTATAACTACCTGCATTAATCATGAAATACAGTAGGAATATATGTTAATAAAGCATTTATTAGCACACGGTATAAATGTACATTTAAATAGTTTATTAATCATTTACTTACACTTTCTAAATGATCTTGTGAACCACTGACAATTCTTAAATAATTGGTTTGTAAATAATGTAATAATTTTGAAATAGTAAATTGATCGTTAAAGGTGCGGTAAGAGGATTTTGAAAAACACTGTTTGGACCTTAGTCAGGCTGACACCAGCAACAAACGTATAACCAATCAGGATTAGGGGCATAGCTATACAGTCGAGGAGACAGAACAAGTAAGAGATTTGAAAAAATAAAATAAAAACTGCAGACAAAAAGAGAGATGATGAGACCAATACAAAAGAGCTCAAAAGAATATCACTGGAACAAAGGGCTATGATTGGCAAACGCTTTAGGAACGCGTTAATATTAGAAAAGCTTTCCAGTGCTAGTGAGAGCTAAGTGGGAAGGCCTGAAAACAGACCCAGAGGCAGCTTTGATTCCGATTCACATGTGAGTAACACTGGGTTTGTGTGTCATGATTGTCTGGAGCTGCTGTGCTGTTGGCGACTTACAACGAACTCTTGTTTTTTGTTTTGTTTTTTTCCTTCCTTGTTTTTTCGTGAAGCATTTTGTTGCACATCAGCTGTGATAAACAGACATCCACTTTTGCATTGCATGTGTAACATGCAAGATAGTGGCCAGATAGTGAGGGTTGTGCAGGTAAACCACAGCACACTGACGACCGCGAGAGAATGCAGTGTTTAACATCATTGTTAGTGCATTTGCCTCCCGTGCCAGCAGCGATCGGGCCGGCGTTCGAGACTGACTCGGAGCAGGGTGGTTAGGATTGGAGAGTGAGTTTTGGAGGTGGAGCAATGAAGAGAGGGATGGGTTTGTTTGGGTTGATTTCAAATATCAACAATGTCCAACAGTGTTTTTCAAAATCTACTTATCCCACCTTTAATAAAGTATAAAAATAAAATTATTAAACACATTATAGATATGCTTATAAATCAAGAATAAAGCAGTTACAGCTGTATTTATAAACTGATCACTTTATTATAAAGTGTTACCAGTTTTTCATTCATTGTCACTGTAATTAAACCAATTAGTATTGTTTAATTTGCTCATATGTAAAGAGTTGAGTTAATTATAGTGACAATAAATGAAGAATTCACTATTTGTATAAAGCCTACTAACATATTACTCTGACATTTCTCTTTAAAAATTCTTGTTTTAGACTTCTATCCTCTGCGCTTCCGCATTCATCAATACATCATGCGTCAGGTCAAAGTTCACTCTTCTGCTGGAATCGACTCACATACGGAAGCTAGTGATTTTAGTTTACAAAGTTTATATATATAAGTTTATTTGGATGGATGTGCTTTTTTTGGGCTAATAGTTTAATTATAAACTAATAGTTTAAGAGTAATAAAGCACTTACAAAATCAAAGTTCACCAAAAAATTTAAATTATTCCATAATTTACTCACTCTCAAGCCATCCTAGGTGTATATGACTTTCTTCTTTCAGTCAAACACAGTCGGAGTTATATTAAAAAATATTCTGTCTCTTCCAAACTTTTATAATGGGAGTGAATAGTAACCAAGCTTTTGAAGCTCAAAGAAGCGCATCCATCCATCATTAAAGTAATCCATACGGCTCCAGGGGGTTATTAAAGGCCTTCTAAAGTGAAGCGATGCGTTTTTGTTAGAAAAATATCCATATTTATAACTTTTTAGACTATAATCACTAGCTTCCGGTAATGATTGTCCACGTGTTCCAGAGAGAGTCAATTTCCAGCATATGACGTAGGAGTAGCATAAGCTTAGGTGAGAGTAGAACCGCCTCTTGCGGTTCAAACAAATAGGGCTGGGCAAAAAATAAAGTGTTACCCTTATAAAGTGTTACCCTTAATTTTATATTGTCAGCAAAGAAATTGTGATAATATCACTTATAGTATCACTATAAGTATCACTATAGTATCAGTCTTAGTTTAGACACCGTTTGGCAAGTTAATTTTCTAAATTTATATTTGCTTCTTTATACAAAATAAAAATAGTTCCAAAAGCCAAAGCAGGACCGGCCGTTGCATGTCCCAGAGCTACTCAGCAATTAACCCTCTGGAGTCTGAGGCTGATTTGGGGCTTGGAGAAGTTTTGACATGCCCTGACATTTGTGCTTTTTTCAGTTGTTCATAAACATATAAATGACAAAAGTGTCATTACACTGTTTCAGCACAAACTAGACTACAATAATATGTGAGGAACATGTATGTACATGTTTGTATTTTTGAAGGAATAATGTTTATGTGGTTATTGAAAAAACAAAAAACTTAAGTCACTGAAATAAGGCCAAAAAAGTATATTACATCTGTGTTCATAAGACTTCTGGGTATTGGAGGTTGTAGACTAGAGTTTTTGCTTCAGAATTATGTAAAATTATGCTGCCTAGTCCTTCATATAAAACAATAGAGAGATTTAAATTTTCTAAGACACTTTTGGTCAAGAAACAGTATGCATGGAGGCGTGAATCCTCATGTATAATGGGTGATCTCACCTGAGAAGACAAAAGAATTGAATAATAATGACCTGAAATGACTTGCATATTAATGAGGCCTTTCAGTCAGTAGGCTGTGAAAAAACCCTCTGTGATCATGCTGATAACAGGATTAAAGTCCACTCAGGACAAAAAAACCATGATTTTGTGATCTCATGCATGCACGTATTGCACATGATATGAAGAAAATTTTGTATAGGCCTATGTTAAATTACACTACCAGTCAAAAGATTGAACACAATTGCCATTTAATGTTTTTAAAAGAAGTCTCAAGTCTCTAACCAAATAATGGTTTTCTATTTTAATATACTTTAAAATATAATGTATTTCTGTGATGCAACGCGTCTGAACATTCCTACCTCTAGGCATTTCATATAGGCTACTATATTTGTTATATATAGAGCCTAAATGTAATGTACAGTTGACAAACTATACATCATTAAAAAGATCTAAGACTCAAGCTTCACATTTTGACTCTTAAAATCTTATATTGACCATAATTTCTTAATATGCTTAAAAGCATACACATTTGGATGTTTATATCAATTTTCTATACAGAGAAGTAATATTTATTATTCTATATTTATTGTCATCATCATGAGCGCTGGATGCTGTGTTTTTAATTCATACTTGAGCCGGAGGGCGCTCTTGCCCCTTTTGTCCACAAATGCCTCAGTAAAAGAAGAGGCATATCATGTGACAATCAAGGAACTAACAGAGGCAAGAGATCGCTAACTATGGCTATTCAAAACACTTTTGAAGACAATAAATACACGATTGAGATGACGAATGCATGTATTGACTGAATTTGCGTCTGAATAGCGCTGACTCCGTGGGCGTGGCCGCATTAGCGGATAATGAGCTGAATCACAGACTTCTGACATGGCTCTCTTTTCATACAGATTACATAAACACAGAAGGTTTGTTTTCGATTTGACTTATATGTTTTAAAACCTCACATCTTAACGTTTTTAGACATAAGTGTAATTTTTTTGTCATTAGTATTCACTAAGTTACAGTTCATTTTCTAAGAACTATCAGATTGGAGTTCGTTCAGAGGGAGACGAGAGATCACGCATCATGTTAGTTTTCTTTATTTTACAAAAAGCACAACATTTTGTTTTTACTCTGAGTGTACACAAATGAAAGAAGATATTCCACAGATTAAAATGGTGTATAACTCTTAATTGTATGTGCAACATTGATGGAGTATTTTGAGTCTCTTTCACACTGATAAGAAAAAAACCACGGTGGTATCGCCGGCGATACCTTCAGACCTCAGAGTGTTAACACAGAAAAGTGAACTGAGATAAATGGTGAAGCATCCTGGTGCTGTTATACTGAATGTCATCACTTTTAACAGTGCTTGGCCAATCAGATTACAGGACAAAAACTAACTGTTGTATAAAGAAGTATAATGATGCTTGTTTGTGCATTCACAAGCTCTGTAAATGCTTTGCTGGCAGTTTGTACAGTGTGTAGTGAATTCCAGGGCCCAGTTTACGGCCGGGCCCCTCTCTCTCCGTAACAGTGGACGAAGGTTTGCTACATTTTGATTGGATCTTGGTGGACTAACACTAGTGTTGTCAAAAGTACCGGTACTTCGGTACCAAGTCGGTACTGAAATTTTGAAAATGTGACGATACCAGCATTTCTGTAGTACCGGTAGTACCGAGAATCCGGGTATATTCGGTACCCACTGATAGGGCTGTGCCAGTATTTACGTGAATATGACACGAGTGAAGCACAAAGCTTTGTTTACAAAAGAAATAATAGGTTAGCAATTAAATGTGACATGGCAGCCATGGAAACATTTTGGTTCATGCCGAATGAGAGGTACGTGAGTCCATAAATTTAAGCTTTGTATTCTGTTTTGCGAATCGCGATCTGGTCACCTGATTATCAGAGAATTTAACAATATTCCATTAGTTATTCCACTGAACATCTGTTTCTTTTCCCAAATCTTAACTCACGCAGGGGATTATAAACGGTTCTTTCTTTCGTTCGCATTTAGGCCTATTATAGGTTATTCGCAATCTTTACTGTGGTAAAGTAGAAAAAACACCGTAGGACAGAAACCTTTTTGCTTGCACGTCAATTTCTATTTAACACAGTTTGTGCTTGTTATTAAACTTTATAAGGCGCGTCAAGTTTATTTGTATAGCGCGTTTCACGCGCCGGTGATTTTTACTTTCGTTTTCTCTGGCAGCGCAAAATCAAACATAGCCTGAATGTCTTTCCCCTGCGGAGGATAAAACTCGCTCTTCAGACCTTTTACAACAAGTGTCAGTTGCTTGTAACATCAGGAGAAAACATGAAGATATTATTAAAGAGAAGTGGTCTCTTTCCTGCTCGTGTCCCTCATCCCTCTCAAAGCGCAAAGTGGCTATATCAGAGACTATAGAATAACGGGACTTTGGCTATATGACGCATCTTTGTGTTAAATTACGAATTTGTTCTCATAATTTAACGACTTTTTTCTCGTAATTTAATGACTTTATTCTCATAATTTAATGAGTTTATTCTCAACATTTTATCTCAACTTTTTTTCTCGAAATTTAACGACATTTTTCTCATAATTTAACGAATTTGTTCTCGTAATTTAACGCCATTATTCTCAACATTTTATCTCGACTTTTTTCTGGAAATTTAACGACTTTTCTCAAAATTTAACAACTTTAATCTCGAGATGGTTTTATTTTTTTATTATTGCTTGGCCCTAATCCTCTTCCGTAGTACACACACAAACATACACAATGTTTTTAAAATAGGCTATATAAAATAAAAAAATAGTTCCAGCAGATTTTGCTGTGGTACCGAAATTGGTACCGAGAACCGTAAAATTTTCATGGTATCGGTACCGACTACTGGAATTTTGGTACCGTGACAACACTAACTAACACAAACAAACTGTCCAACGCCATCAGATAAAGATGTGAGGACAACATCCAGACCTCTCTTAGAGGGCAAGAGGAAGACCTCTTGTACCAAGCCTGGAAAGGACAGGACTTCTCATTGGTCCACAGGCAGTTACTGCCCTTCACCCATCTAGACATTACTTCCTAAGGTTGGCCAGAGACTGCCATAAAAATTCCTTGGGACCTTAGCAGCAATGTGAAACAAAGAGAGATCACAAAGATCCATTCAAATCCATTCAAAACTATGTTTGAAAACCTTAGAACTGATGCAAACTACACATCCATTTCATACTTATTCACAGAAATAAGTATTCTCAGTGACAGCCATTTGTAGTGCAACATCTGATACAAATATAGCTGTTAATGTACAATTGAATGACAGTTCAATCTTTTTCCATCATGTTTAGAATATCGCCAAAGGTATTCTGGTGGTGGTTTGGAAAGTGAGAAATGCGTTGGTAAACTTTAAAGACACTGTAAAGACTTCCAACTTTGTGCTTTATGCAAAATGAGTTCCACAGGGGAGAGAAGGGTGGGCCACACTCTGTGTGTCCCCTCTGATGCCAGCAGCCAATCACAGCACTCGAATGGAGAAGCGCCAAAATGCAATCTCCTCCTCATCGGAAAGGGATAAAGGTACCCTTTCAACAGACACTCCTTGTTCTGAGTCTGTCCGTCAAAGGGGATAGACATTAACAGATATTGTTCTGAGTCTGCCCTTCAAACAGGGAAAGACATAACAGATATTGTTCTGGGTCTTAACTCTGTAAGGAGTGAGACATTAACAGATATTCTTCTGAGTCTCCCATCGGGTGAGACACAACAGATACAACACCGTTCTGAGCCTCTGGCCCATCCAGAGAGACAACAACAGATCCCATGATCTGAGTCTACAGCTTGTGAGGCAGCAACAGAGACGACTACGTTCTAAGCCTCCAGCTTGTGAGGAAAGAGACATCAACAAACACTACGTTCAGAGTTTCCGTCCAGTGAGACAGTGACGACATCTGCAACAAGGCTAAGCTTAGGAGAGCAAACCTTCACTCCAAGGTACCTTCGTCTGCGTGTTCCAGATTGCTAAGGACCTTCTGCACCTATGCCAGGGCCTCATCTGCGTGTTCCAGATTTTAGGACCCTTTGGTGCTCCAGGAGATCAGCATCCCACAGAGCTTCGTGTTCAAGACTGTTGAAACAGATTCTGGCTCCTCTCCCCACTGCATTGTCACCCAGCACAACCAGTGGAAGACGTCACCGTCATCGGATTCAACCACGTGGAACGTAAATATCACTTAACCAAACCTCTTTCCAGAGGCCTTGGCATTGTTTTATATTATCAGTATATAACTTCCTAATTTCCATTAGATGTAATATAGCTGATGTTAGTTAATAACAAATAATCTCTCGTTTATTTGTTTGGTGCATAATAAGGTTCTCCACCTTATTATTTTCAGAGAAACAGTTTATCTTTCCATAAGATAACGTAACTCTTCCATAGCCACACCCAACTTAATCACTTGTATTCTATGTATCTTATGCACTTTATTCCTTTATCATTCATGGTATTCATTTAGTAGTTGTGTTAGTTATTCTTGTTTATCTTTTTGTTAATAAAATTTATTTTATTACACTTGTGTCTTCCTTGTGCTGATAATACAGAAGAGGCTCTACAAGTTAGTAATTTCACCAATCTTTCAGATAAATCAGCTGACCACTTTACATTAATTCTAAATGAATGAAAGCCCCTGTTGGGAGTGAAAGACCCTGACTGGTGCCCTGAACTAGGGAAAGGGGGGGCAAGTGGTCATCTGATGTACTCGTAACCACACCTTAAGAGACGTTTGATCCAAAATCACAATGTCAGCGGTGACGTGAGTACCAATCCCTATTTTACTTCACGTCCTTGGATGGACAAAGTAAAAATCACTACAAGTGTTAAAGCTCAAGATATGTATCTAAATTCCCAAACACAAGCAGCACAGAACACCAGCTTTGAATTTTTACTCCTGTCTCTGTCCTGAGGAGGAACCAAGCATGATTCTGCGGGTATATCCTAACCTCTCAAAGTCTTTAATTAATTTTTGTGCATCAGAGAGAAATCTGCATAATGAAAATCCCCAGGGTTTTATCTGCCATGCACACACATCATAATTACTGGATCACATTAAGACTGAGCATTTCACACAACAGACTTTAGGATTTTAATCAAGTTACCTGCAATCACATATCATAATAATTTTTTTAAAAGCATTTAAAAAAAAAAACCTTTCTCTCTTTTTCTCTACAGATCTCTTTCAGAAATTATTTCGTCAGGATCTTTTGGTGGCCAGTCTATTTCGTAATTTCCTATTGGCTGAGAGAATTATGAGGTCATATAACTGTACACCAGTCAGCAGCCCCAGGTTGCCACCTACATACATGCATGCTATGTGGTAAGTGTATGGACGTGAACACACAGACATCATTATTGTTCCTAATATGTGCAAACTTTGTTCAGACAGGACAAAAATCTAATTGTTTTGGTGAGACTGACTTTGGTGAGTCTGAGCAATAAAAAAATGGAAATGCTGTTGAGCCTGGATGTTCAGATCAGATTTCAGGTGCGATATGTGTTACCACATGCAGAATAATGTCTACATTCACTCACTCTTTGTCTATTTCAGTCAAAGAATATGCATGAATGTGTAAAATACAATATTGCCTTTAGAGGTGTATCATTTTTCGGCACGTTTCGGCTCTTCGCCTTCGTCAGTGTCACTGTGACACTGACACTGATGAAGGCGAAGAGCCGAAACGTTTGTTGACTTATCTCCTGTGAACTTCTATTAAAATCTCTTTTAGAGTGCAGACCTTCTTTGTATCCTTAATTGAAATATAGGTCATTGCACCTTATTAGCTGGGGGAGCACGGTGAAAGCTTTAATTGATATTTTAAATAATAAATATCAAAATAAATAAATATTTAAATTATATTTTTTAAAATAAAGTTGTGTGTTCAATAGTGCATTATTTTGTACAAATCATGAAATTTCACTGGTAACGGCATTGACTACTGATTTTGGTATTGAGGCAACCATGACTTAATCTCAAGTCACAGCCTCTCAGTAACAGTAATATTCTGTTTTATTATATTTCTACTAGAAGTCAAATTGATGTGCCAGGTTTTAAACAACATCCCATGGAGAAAAAATAACTTTTTCTTTTCATTCCCACAGTGAACTGCACTACTCATTTATTTACACTGGTATTTTACTCATAGCTCTCTCCCTCTGCATTTTACATGAACTATATTACGAATCTTCATTCCCCCCCTCTCTCCCCCTGTTTTCCATCATCAGTATCATGCTGTTGGCTAAACCTGTGTTGTGTAATCCTCAGCAGTGTATGATGGAATAGAAACAGTGCTTTGTTCTCCACAGCTAGTTGATGCTTGAATCTCATAACATGCCATTAGCAAGAGAGAAATAGATTCCAGTTTCATAATGGAGCATCAGAGCTCTTTAGTTACACTGGGCAGAAAGTTCCTTGAGTCTTCTGCTCTTATGAAACAGGAGATGAGAAATGGAGAGAGGCGGAAAGAGAGGGAACATTTGGTAAAGAAGGAAAGAGTTATGGGAACGTTTGAGAGGAAAGATGGTGCCTTCCGCTATTAAGGGGAGACATGATAACGCAGGTCAGGGATTAAAGGAGCGAGAAACAATACAGGAAATGGACAGAGAATGTGAGTGATATTTGTGAAATAATCATCGCAGTGTATACCAAAGGGACAGTAACTGTCCCAATAAACAACCATTAATTCTCCAAACTGATCATTATTATTAGGGCTTTCAATTCAACATGTTAATTTAGTACAACTATTTGATTAATCAGCATATTGTGCAAGTAATTTAATGGTTACATTAAACATAAAGTAATTTAATTAAATTATACATTAAACATACAGTTTTTATGAATTTTATTACATAGTAAATAAGATGAATATCAATATTGTTATGTTGGTGAAAAATAAGTCCCAGGTTTGAATCGAGGTGATTTTATGTTTTGGTGAACAAATTAGTGAGATTCATTGTATTTGTTTTGTGATTTTACTGATTTGATTAACTTGATCTGTACTGTACAGTGTTAACTTAGCATCCACCTGTCCATTCACACAATCCTGATGATGATTAGAGACTGGCAAGGTGTATTATAGTCATAGCTGTAGTTCTGGCTCTTCAATGGACAACACATTTGATGTGTTATGTAATGTCATGAATTAAATATAGCCAAAGTGTTGCGGGTTCTGTGATCAAAGCAATTCTCTCAGCCTATGTGGCAAAAGAAAATACTCAAAAAAAAATAAAAAGTTAAATGTTAAACCTCAGTGTGTGATGGAGATCTGAAAGCTCAGCACTGCTTCTGTATGTGAAGTGTCATGAGTTCTTCTTATGTAATAACTTTACATGCAGCCTTTGACAAGTGCAGTGAAGATTACATGCAGATACTATAAAGCAGTGCTTCTCAACTTTTGCTACAGTAAATGCAACAAAGCATATAGTTATGTAGAGTTATTATGCAGAGAATAGTGAGATAAATAGGCTAATTCATTTTTTAAAAGGAAGTGAAAACTGTATCTTTTGACGTCAAAAGCCATGTGTCCAATCAAAGTGTACAGTATTTTGGTGCAGATCCATCTGTCACTAGATGGCTAGCCAAATTAGGCAGATCTCAAAATGAATAATTATGTAACTTTCCCCCGTCCTCAAAAACCATGAACAAATCTACACAAGGTAATATCAAATACAATTTTGGTGCTGCGTTGGGTTGCCACTTGACCAATGTAAAATGTGGGTCCTGTAGCAAAACTATTTGAGAACCAGATGTCTCTTTCATTTATAGGGAAAAATTATACCAATTTAGTTTTTGTGTTTACAGTTCTTTTTCTTTTCTTTTTTTTTTTAAGAATGGTGATTGAATTTTCATTTTAGTTAAGTTAAATAACCTGTCTCAAAGATTTAAAAAATGGGTACATTTACATGCTCTCTGTTTGAATAAAAAAAAAAATGCAGATCCTAGAGATCCTAGAATCTCAGCTTGAAATGTTCGTGTGTACGTGTGGGATTGACTAGTGCAGCATCATTTTGTGTTTGTGTGTGTGTGCAGGCAAGCATGGGACCTTGCGGTGGACATCTGCCTCTCCCAGCTTCCCACCATCATCGAGGAGGGCACAGCCTTCAGGGTGAGTTTAGAGAGACAGAGAGAGGCTAATTCCTGATCAGTAATTCAGTGCCTCTTATATCAATTGTTCCTTTGCCTTGTTTTGGCACTGCAGCCCTACTTATGATGAATCAGTTGTAGAATATCTAATCGTACTCAAAAGTGAATTGTTTATTTGCCATCATTAGTCATTGAATTTACTTTTTTTTTCCTCTCTCTCTCTCTCTCTCTCTCTCTCTCTCTCTCTCTCTCTCTCTCCACCTACTCTTGTGTTGTGCTCTGTTTTACTGAATATGAGGTGCAATACCTGCTTCAGAGCTACTGGAATATTCCTGTATAATCAGTATAATCCAATAAACTAAAACAGACTTTTTTTTTCTCCTTTTTTTTTCTTTTTTTTTTTTGATAATACTGCCGATGCATTTAATATGGTTAATTTCTGTTCAAAAAAAAAAAAAAAAGCATAGTTCAGATCTGTCTGTCTACTTACATTAACACAGAAAGTGAAAAGACTCAATTGAGATGGGCAAGGTGAGTAAATGAGTGATGGGGCAGGAGAGAAAGTATTATGTAAGACTTATATAACTCTACTGGGATCAATACAGCTGTCTTGATCACTTATGTACACTGTTTATGGCTGATTTAACAAAGTGCTGTTTCACTTTGCTCACTCCTGTGCTCACTCCATACATGTGTGTGTGTATTTTCTATATTTTTTCAGCATCACAATAGAGTTTGTTTATTTGTCCACAGCATAGTCCATTCTTCGCTGAGCAGCTGACAGCCTTTCAGGTGTGGTTGACAATGGGCGTGGAGAACAGAAACCCACCGGAGCAGCTGCCTATTGTTCTGCAGGTAACTTCCAACAAAAACTTTCTCAATAGCTCAATGGTTTCAAAATCTAGTGAACTGCCTACCTAGACAACATTTTCATTAAACATTGATCATTTTATTGACATGACGTCTGTTCCAAAAGACTGGCAGCAACATCATTCTGCTTCCTAAGAAACCTTATTTTGTCCTAAATTCTAAGACATAATTTTGCCTCACAGAGAATGTGACAAGCTCTGTGAAAACATTTGTACAAGATGGCAGAGGAGTTGAGAAAAATATTGATTATAAATGCATTTATTTCAACAAGAATTAAATATAGTTTAGGGGTGTTTTGTTTCAAGTGGTCCATTTCAAGCATAAGCTATTGTATGTGAATAAACAATTACTGTAAAATACTATTAATTTTAGTATTTGTCATGCTTATATTACATCTGTTCATTTCTCAAAACATATGAATAAAGTTGGCTTTTCTCCAGGGTTTTAGCTCTAGCTATGTAACCAGTGAATTTTCAAAATATTTCAAACTGTAACTAAAATTCAAACATTTTACAGCAGAATGCTATCATAGCTATTACATTTGTGAAAATTTCAGCTTCCTATCTGGTCACTCATAAAAAATAAAACAAAAAAATATATAAAAAAAATGTACTCCTAGCAAAACTTAGAAGTCTTAAACAACAAATATTCTGCTTGCACATTAGTGGTTTTGCAATACCAATACATAGAGGTAATCACTCAGAACAAAAATACCCTCAAGTACCCTCCATTGGGCCAAATATGTGTTTTGTTGGTGGTGGTTTATTAGTAACATTTATTAGTAACTTTAGTAACAGTTAGCTCCAAAATTAGCTGACAGATTATTTTTCAAGTACTGCATGGCTGAACTAGTTACAGGTCCCCCAGGAAACCACAGGTAGATGCTAGGGGTTCCACAGAAAAATGAAGAAAAAAAAAAAAAAAAAATCAAAATGTAAAGGTTGTCAAATTCAACATATTTACTTGAGATATTCATTAAATATGTTAAACGTAATCATTTAAAAAATGCTTTGGGATTTTATTCATTGTAAAAAAGAGCTTCACAGATAATCTGAATTTAATTTATTTCTTATGCTATTATTATTATTATAATATTTAAATGTTAAAATATTCAAATACAGCACAAACAATTATTTATCTGATTGTGTGTAAATGTGAATTTAAACTTTGTATTGTCTCATAGTTTACCCAAAAATAAAAAATGTTGTCATCATTATTTCTCATGTCATCTTAAGTGCATTTCTTTCTTCCATGGAACACAATAGAAGATATTTTGAAAAGCACATGGTTTTGTCCATGCAAGTCAATGGGTTCCAATCTGTTTTTTTGTTGTTTGTTTGTTTGTTTGTTTGTTTTTTTCATACATTTTTGTGTAATTTTTGCTCCTCTCTTATCCTTGTTATCCTTTAGCGTTTCCCAAACTCGGTGCCACCTGGCGAGAGCAGGGGTGCTGTGTAAAAACTTCAAACATTTTTAAATTGCTAAAATGTGTAAAAAATAGTGGTGGGCCGTTATCGGCGTTAACGTGCTGCGTTAACGTGAGACTCTTATCGGGCGATAAAAAAAATATCGCCGTTAATCTATTCTCAAAGTTGGGTTGGGAGCTGGGTCTATACTACGCAAGCTATGATGACTTTCACCTTGATATTTTAGCGCGGATGTATACCTAGCCGAATTGACCCTTCGCAAAGACCCGCCCCCCCTTAGTTACTGTTGCTTTGTCCGACAAGCCGTGGCGCTGTCACGTCACACAGTGATAAATGCATCACGGCCAAAGAGGACACTGACAACACGTCGACAGACAAGACAGAGCAGGTTACTTATGATATTAAAGGTGCCCTAGATTGTTTTTTTACATGATGTAATATAAGTCCTAGGTGTCCCCTGAATGTGTCTGTGAAGTTTCAGCTCAAAATACCCCATAGATTTTTTTAAATTATTTTTTTTAACTGCCTATTTTGGGGCATCATTAACTATGCACTGATTTTTTCAGCACGGCCCCTTTAAGAGATGCGCTTCCTCTGCCACACGAGCTCTCAACTATATATACATCGCATAAACACAGTTCACACAGCTAATATAACCCTCAAATGGATCTTTACAAGATGTTCGTCATGCATGCTGCATGCATGCTTCGAATTATGTGAGTAAAGTATTTATTTAGATTGTTACGTTTGATTCTGTGTTAGTTTGAGGCTATGCTCTGTGGCTAACGGGCTAAAGCTAACATTACACACTGTTGGAGAGATTTATAAAGAATGAAGTTGTGTTTATGCATTATACAGACTGCACGTGTTTAAAAATGAAAATAGCAACGACTCTCGTCTCCGTGAATACAGTAAGAAACGATGGTAACTTTAACCTCATTTAACAGTATATTAGCAACATGCTAATGAAACATTTAGAAAGACAATTTACAAATATCACTAAAATATCATGATATCATGGATCATGTCAGTTATTATTGCTCCATCTGCCATTTTTCGCTGTTGTTCTTGCTTGCTTACCTTGTCTGTGCACAGATCCAGCCGTTAATACTGCCTTTCCTTGTCTAATGCGTCGAATGGGCTGGCATTATGCAAATATTGGGGTCATACATATTAATGATCCCGACTGTTACGTAACAGTCGGTGTTATGTTGAGATCCGAGTGTTTTCCGGAAGTCTTTTAAACAAATGAGATTTACATAAGAAGGAGGAAACAATGGAGTTTGAAACTCAATGTATGTCTTTTCCATGTACTGAACTCTTGTTATTCAACTATGCCGAGGAAAATTCAAATTCTGATTCTAGGGCACCTTTAAACAAAGCTTTTAAACTGTGTAGTTTTTAAGAAATTCAAACAAACAAAAAAAAAACGTTTTGTTGGGCGTGACAGATTGCTGTTGCGCCTCAGCTCATACGGCTCGTAAACCGATCATCTCTTACTACGAGTCCATTTATTAGATCAAATAAACATGAATGAACATGAGAATCAATGTTGCTTCAAACGCGGAAAGATGTCAATATACACAATTTTTCAAGTTTAACTCCACCGAGGTTAATCTTCTAACTCCTGACTGCTTTGTCGGACAAAATGGCGGATTACTTTTAGTCATTATTTGGGTAGCACACATATTCTGAATGTTTTCGGCAGAATTCAAATGAGCCATTTTAATCTAGATTAATCTAGATTAATTCCAAAATTACAGTGAGATTAATCTAGATTAAAAAAATTAATCTATGCCCACCACTAGTAAAAAATCATTTATTATGTACCATCAATCTCTGATGTCCCCTATAACAACAAATAACACACACAAATTTATAATAAAAATGCGAATCGTAAGAAAGGTTGGTCTGAATTTTGGCGGGGGTTGTGCATGATTTCATAAAGCTGAAAACTCTTTTTCATGGCAAATACACACGAAAATATTGTCACTATGTATGTCTTGCCTCGTATTCACATAACACATCGGTTATATCCTATAAGTAGTACTGTCAATATTAATGGATGCAATTGATTTTATCTGTCTAACACGTTAAAAATAATTAACGCAGCATTTTTTTCTGTCATCCTTTGGCTAGTGTTACATTATATGATCACGCTGTTCTTCATGCAAATGCTTTTCAACCATTCAAGAGCGACAAGACAAACAAGAATGCGCTGTCTGTGAATGTTCTGACAGACACACAATGCACAGAAAGACGCACGCCAGTATCGTGCACACAGACAGAGCACCAGAATTGAGTTTTCTTTCGCTCTTGAATGAATAATAACACCCAAAACTATGCCAAAATGTCTGTTTTGTCTAGTGTCCTCATAAGAGCAGTTAAATAAGTAGGTCTATTAAACGAACGTAAAAAGTTGTGAGAAAATGGACGCGTCAAATATGCATCATGTGCAGCAGCGGCAGATCTTAAAGTGACAGCAGCCACTAATGCCGTCTATCTTTAATGTTAATCGAACAAAGGAAACAGAGAAAATTACTCACTGCTCTTGACTAAAGAAATTTTGTAGCTTTAATAAGGATATATATATATATATATATATATATATATATATATATATATATATATATACATAATTTTAACATATAATTAATTTAATTTATCTAGTGCAATTCAATTCTTTCAGTTACACTGTAATGTTGAATGGCAATAATTAATGTTTAAAATAAAAAAAAAAATCTATTTAATTGAGACATCAGTAGTATTAGTATCAGTGATACTGGCCTTTATTCATAAAAAGATGCCATTAAAAATTTAAAATATACTGTCTTTGTTGTTTCTACATTAATGTGGAGATTAACTGTAAAATTATTATATTATAAAATATATTACCTTAAATTAAAACAAGCTATCAAAATTATCCCAATATAAAAACACAAATACACTGAGTGAGCAAACATTTAGGCTAGGTGAGATAGTTGTAATGGTAATTGAGCAATATTTATATATGAATAAAAGCCTGTATTAAAATCAAAGTCATCTCTTCAGAAGAAATTACTGATTCCATAGACTTTCAATGGATGGACAAAACATTAGATAATATTAAATATATCTATATGACAGTAGGCCTATATATGGCGATTCTTCCCTGTGGTATTGCAAATGGATAATTTTCAAGGTATCGTATCAAAGTAGTATTGTGACAACACTAGTGTGGGGTGCCACACATTTTTTTTAAATTTTCAAAGGGTGCTGTGACTGAAAAAAGTTTGGGAAACACTGCTTTAAAGGATTAGTTCACCCAAAAAATTTCTTAAATTTCTGCCATTAATTACTCACCCTCATGTCGTTCCACACCCGTAAGACCTTCATTCAACACAAATTACGTTTTTTTTGGATGAAATCCGAAACTTATGGGGATTTTTTTCGGCTCAGCATTGGCCAACGCTGTTCAGGTGAGCAGCACGACGCATGCGTGTGATGCTGAGCCAGGCGCCTGGCCAATACTGATCTGGCCATTCTGACATAGAATCTGGAAGCGCTGCAACGTAAATAGCTTAGGAGAATGACAAGGGAGAGACAAATTTGTTGAATAAAGTCATTATTTTTGTTTTGTTTTTGCACACAAGGTATTTTTGTCGCTTCATAACATTAAAGGGATAGTTCACCCAAAAATGAAAATTTGATGTTTATCTGCTTACCCCCAAGCGCATCCAAGATGTAGGTGACTTTTTTTCTTCAGTAGAACACCAAAGATGATTTTTAACTCCAACCCTTGCCGTCTGTCAGTCAAATGATGGGAGTGAATGGGAACTCGATCAATAAGAGTCGAAAAAACTTGCATAGACAAATCCAAATTAAACCCTGCGGCTCATGACGACACATTGATGTCCTAAGACACGAAACAATCGGTTTGTGCGAGAAACCGAACAGTATTTATATCATTTTTTACCTCTAATACACCACTATGTCCAACTGCGTTCAGCACTCCCTTAGTGAGGTCTGATCGCGCTCTGACAATGGAAGTGATGTCTAGCACTCATTGAAGTATATGCGCAAGTCATCAATGCCATTGTCAGAGCGCGATTTTGGGTGAACTAACCCTTTAAGTCGTTTTGTATAAAAGCATCTGCTAAATGCATAAATGTAATGTGAATGAGACTGTCAAATACTCCAAAATCTTGTTGTGTACAGTATGTTCCCTTAGTTCAGACAGTAGAGCATGGCACTAGATAAAATATAAGCTAATGTAAATGTAATGTAAATGCTTCCTGATCACATTTTTTGTTTCCTGCTGACCATCTTTTGTATTGGATTTTGTGTCATGTTTCTGTGCATCACTTTAAGAGATATGGACTCTTCACAGATGGGCTCAGATTTTCACACTTATATTAAACTCAGCAGCCAGTCATGCTTTTACACACACACACACACACACACACACACACACACACACACACACACACCTTGTAAGTGCTGACTAATCTTCCATTTGGCTAGAGTAAAAAAAAAACTCCCTCATATTCTTCTCACTTCTTTCACTTATTTCTATTCTTTAATTTCTCCCCTTCCTTCCTTTCTTCCTTCCGTCCATAGGCCTCAGGGTATTAAGGAACACCCTGTTATAGCCAAGGTGCATGCTGATAATTTTCACAGTCCATGATTTGACGTGACCCTGCGATCTATTAATACCTTGATGGCAGGGTGGCATATTGTTTTGGCAGGAGATTGTAGGCGTTTTGGAGTTTGTGTGTGTTTTTGTGTGGGCATTGAGGTGGGCAGTCCTTCTGTTGCACTCCTTACACAGCACGCTCTGTCTCTGGGCAGGCCTGTATCCGGGCCCCCTCACCATGCTAAGAGTGTGTGCCACAATATCTAGATGCTTTAAATACATACACACGTATGCAGGGTTTTAAAATGCTGGCATAAGAATATGCAAACTAGAACTGTTACCTAAAACTAAAATGTATGCTTCTCGTGATCTCAGATCTTTTGGTCTAAAGGCTTATGCATAAATGCTTAAAATTACTTTTGAAATTAAAAATACATTTTTGCCAACCTAAGATTTTTATTAATTAATTAATTAATTAATTAATTTTAACAAAACTAACAATTTTAAAGGGGTCAGATGATGCTATTTTAAAAGTTAATTATTGGGTGTATTAATATGGGTTAACATGCTTTAATGTTTACATACTGTACATTATTGTAGTACCTTCATTCCTAGTCAGTCTGAAACGCTCTGACTGAGTACCAGTTTCTACAAAATCCCTCCTTCCTAAAAGTGCTGATTGTCCAGCTGACCTAGTGTGTTGTGATTTGACAAACACCTCAAGCATGTGTCAGAACTGTAACGGACCTTCCCATAATCATGAGCTTCAGCTTCCAAGGCTTATAAAGCAGTTGTAAACACATAGCTAACTATGTTGTTTTATTGTATCAGTTCAATCTCAGATCAAAGTCAGATTCGGATCATCAAGCAGATAGATTGGAACCAGTTTTGCAAGCACTACTTAAGCAGAAGTTTTCACAGTTGTAAGTTAATTTTGTAACTCTCTTAATTTTTAGATCTTAACCAATGATTCCAAATTTTATCAGTTTTTGGAAGGCCAAACCAAGGGGTTATGCTTTCGCACCGAAACACACAGCATCTCGGTGACATGGTTATGACACTACAATTCACTAAAGCCCACACTACAATTCTTTCATTTTGTGTGCCTTTGGGCGTGCATTATGCTAATATTTCATATTGTGATATAGACATTTGTAGAAGTGACAGCTGGGCTTTAATCGAGCCGATTTTGGCAGGTCTGGAGCAGTGTTCCCTTTTGTGGGAGACTGTGAGCTTTGTAACTATGCAAACAAGCACCCATCATGCATGTGAAGTCATTTAGTATGGTTTTAAATGTGTCTAGAGTAGACAGTCATACATCATAGTATTCCTTTCACACACATCATTTCCCAGAATTGCCTTATGTACCCCCACATCCCTACAAGTTAGGCTTAAATACCCCTTCATCATCCTGAAACTGTGGTTCCTTGTATATCATATTATATTAATATCATTTAGAATGGTCATTAATATTATTGTTGCATTTAAACATAAAGGATACCACAAGTTAAAAACAGACACACCAAGTAAGTAGCTTCCTCCCCCATTATTGAGACATTTTAGCTTGTTAGTCTTTCACAAGTTGAAGTCCTGGTGCATGACATCATATCCTGTTAACCATATTTGTGATTTTGCATGCCTGAAACTTATTTTGACCACCCCTTTTATCAATAACACAGACACATATGGAAGTATTAATGAATCACCACCCTAACCACAGATGTACACACACAGGTGGGCAGTAATTAGCTTGTGCCAGCCCACAGGGAGTGTGTGTGAACTTAAGCACCTGGACAAATGATTATATTAGTTGTTTCCACATTGTATAGGAATGTTTATCTTCCTGCTTTTGTGTAGGCATGAATGTGAGACATTTGGTGATTCCTGGTGTGGGGTGTATTAAATATATCTGTTTGCCCTCTTTCATCCATGGCCCTCCTGTAGAGTTAAACACTGACACACTCTGTCGTCCACTCCCCACTGACTCCACTAGTGACTCCACTAGCTGTGGAACAGAGCAGAACATCAGATTCATTTTCTCTCATCTGGTTTCTCTTAGGTCCTCTTGAGTCAGGTACACAGACTGAGAGCACTAGATTTGCTGGGGCGATTTCTGGACCTGGGCCCTTGGGCCGTCAGTTTGGTGAGACAGCAGATAACACACCTCTAACATTTATTTTGATTTTTCTTTTACTTTAAATCTTACATAAATTAAAGTGCTACTTAATTAACTGTATTAAATAACCTTTAGATAATGCATATATCAGTCAATTTACTTACATCTTATGTAGGGGATGGGCAGCTTCGGTCCTGGAGGGCCACTCTCCTGCAGAGTTTAGCTCCAACCCTAATCAAACACACCTGAACCAGCTAATCAATGTCTTTAGGATTACTAGAAAGCTATGGCCAAGTGAGTTTTTATCAGGGTTGGAGCTCAACTCTGCAGGATAGTTGGCCCTCCAGGACTCTAGCTGCCCGTTCCAGCCTTATGTAGAATTTGGATGTTACGTATGGATAGTTATGTAGCGCCAGAGTTTGCTAGAATTTACATACACAATCAAACAATGATATTCTGAATACAAGAGACCTGTTAAGGAGAAACAAATCTAAATAAATCAATTGCATAAGAATCACCGTCATCCTCTAAAATTCTCTCTCTCTCTCTCTCTCTCACCCCCCCCCCCCCTCACTCTCTCACACACTTTGTCTTTTTGCTCTCTGCAGGCTCTTTCAGTGGGGATTTTTCCATACGTGTTGAAACTGTTGCAGAGTTCAGCGAGAGAGCTCAGGCCTCTTTTGGTCTTCATCTGGGCAAAGATCTTAGCTGTAGATAGTGTATGTAAACCTCTTCATCCTTTGCATTTTATCCCTTGCTTTAACCAGAATTCCACATACTGTAATTCTCAGAACAATTAAACAATTGACATTTAGACCAGCTAAAAGCCTTTTAATATCGAAGCTATCAAACAAAAAAAAAAAAACATAATATTGTGGTAAACATAAAATTTCACTGTAGACCTATTAATTTTCATTATATTTAAAAATAAATATAATATAACTGATAATTGTCAGATGGGTTATTAAAAATGTCTAGAAACAGTCTAATTTGCATATTTGAAAAGTTCAAATATGTAAAGTCACAATAATATTCTTGTGTATTTTAATATGACAAAATTTGATTAAGAACTTTGTAAACTACCATTGTAGTACAAAAAAACTGAATGTTTAAATATTTCCACAATCTAAGAGTTGATCAGTCGCGTGTTTTATGTGCATTACTGATTGATCAATATGATTTAGAGATCAGACTCTCAGCACAGTTTAACTCCTGCTTTAAGAAGTGTTCACCAAAATAAAGACCAAAAATGAATAGAAACAGATGAAAATGCTCTTCTTTAAGACCTCAGAAGTGTGTCCTATTGTACATTTGAATATATTTGTACAACATAAACATCAGAAACATTTATGCCTGTGCCTTGTTCCTGTTCGAAAACTCATCTATCATCCAAACAAACTCTATTAATAATTCTTAAAGTCAGCGTAAATTGCCATTAGAATCCCACTTTACTTTCATAGTGCATCACATGGATGGTGAAATTGATTGGATAGTGAAAAGTGAGCGTCACATACAAAAATGTAGCCAAACCAAATATGAGTTTGCTTAAACAATGTCTAAGTAGCTATTTGGCTGTTGGTTAACATTCAGTCAGCAGAAGGTCATTTCAGAAGAAGAATAAGTAACTTCAACTCCAACATTTCTGAATTGTTCACTAGAATATAAATACATTTTTGTGGTTTTACTGATTTATAAAGGCTACATTGTTTTATTATTATTATTATTATTATTATTATTATTAAAATTCTAAAACAAAAGAAGAAAAATGTATCATGAAATCAAGGTAGATCCAAGGTAGATATTTTCTTGCACATTTCTGGTCTAGTGAAGGATTAATCTGTTAATGTTATTTCTAATTTAAATTATTTTTTAAACTAAATCATTTTAATAAAACTTTGTTTATAATGTTCAGAATGTATTTTTGTACAGTGGAGTGGAAGGGCAGTGGAAGTGAAAGTGGTTTTCCGTCTGTCTCTTATAGCAGTGGTTAAGACATCTGCAGAGATAGATGAACATTCATGCACATCCCTCACAGAGACTGCAGCAAGACAGACTCCAATGCTGCTAATCAGGCTGCTACTTAAAAAAAAAAAAAAAAAAAAAAAAAAAAAATTAAAGACCAAATTGAAAAAACACATTATAAAAACCCATAGGAAAATCTTGAGGGAACCAGTGGTGAATTATTCTTCTGGGTTTTGAAATCATCCCTGTGTCACTCTATAGGGATAAGGGGGTTTTGCTATGGTACCATATGTTTTAATCTTACAAATGAGGCTGTCAACTATGTCTGTAGAAACTTTTACTGTTTGGAAATGTTCTTGTAGCCATTGCCTTTTTGAATAGCCATTTTATTCTTGTGATGGCAAAGCTGAATTTTTGTAGAAACTGTGATACATTTTTCCCCTCAGGATTCTTTGATGAACGCTAAGTTCAAAAGAGCAGCATTTACGGAATTTTTTACAAAAGTTTTTACATTTGACTTTTAATCAGTTTATAAAAAACGTACTGACTCCAAACCTTTACTGTTCAGATATATACAGAACTGTTTATATTATATAGTGATCAGTATGTGTCATCAGTCCATTCACTATAGCACATGGCACTTAAAAAACTCACCAGATGAAATGGAGAGCACAAGCAGTTGATAGTAAAACTTGCCCTTTCCGCCCTGCCCACACTATCCTCCAACACACATTCTGTTTGAGATAGGACAAATAGCTTTTCTCTGTCTCTCTCTCTCTGGTCATTGCAAGGTCTGTTATTGTGTTATTGGTATATCAGTGAAGTGTCTCACGTGCTGCAGTTCAGTTTTCTTTAGGAGTATGTAAGTGTTTTATTCAGAGAAAACTCAGATGTAAGAAGTTTGTATCAGGCAGCAAAATCGGAAGAAACATTTGTCAGCAGTCATTATGGTGTTTGTTTCATTTTTGTCACTCTTTCAATTCCTTCTCTTTTACACTCGCCTACTCTCCCTCCTGCTTTTCTCTCCCTCTTTCTTTTTTCTGTAGTCATGCCAAGCTGATCTTGTAAAAGACAATGGACACAAGTACTTCCTGTCAGTGCTGGCTGACCCGTACATGCCCGTAAGTATCATACAGATGGTACTGAATAATTTTCCACTTTGTTCAAAACAAAATCTGTTATGATTACTTAATCTGCTGTGCCATATTTCCAGAGTTCAAACTATGCTTTGTTTTTGGTTGGAATTTGGTGCACTTTTGACCAATCAGATCACGAACAGGCAGTGAAAAGAACACTATTAATTAAATGAAGTCTTGGACATATGAATCGTTAGTTGTTGACTCCCGATTCTTTATCCAGGCTGAGCATCGAACTATGGCTGTCTTTATCCTCGCTGTCATTGTCAACAACTACAACACAGGACAGGTATGATATAGATGGAAACAAAGAAAAACAGATGGAGATCAAGATGATGAGTGAATCAGAGCATCTATCTATCTATCTATCATCTATCTATCTATCTATCTATCTATCTATCTATCTATCTATCATCTGTCTGTCTGTCTGTCTGTCTAAGATCTTGTCAGCTTCTTTCTCTTATTGTTATAGTAAAATTACTATAATAGGTTTATATTTAAAATGCAATTTATTTCTGTGATGGCAAACCTGAATTTTCAGCAGCTATTATACCAGTCTTCAATGTCACATGATCCTTCAGAAATAATTCTAATATGCTGTTTTGCTGCTCAAGAAACATTGGATAAAAATGTTAGTCTTTCAAAAAAAACAAAACAAAACAAAAAACAGTTGTGCTGCTTAATTTTTGTGTAAACTGTTTTAACATTTTTTTTTTTTTTTTTTTTTTGAAAGACATTAACATTTTTATCCATCAAGGATGTATTACATTGATCAAAAGTGAGAGTAGAGATTTCTGTTTCAGATAAATGCTGTTCTTTTGAACTTCCTATTCATCAAAAAACATATATACAGAAATCAAATCATGCTAATATGATTCTCAGGTAACATTTCTTCTTATTATTATCAATGCTGAAAACAGTTGTGCTGCTTAAAATTTTTATGGAAATGGTGATACTTTTTTCAGGATTCTTGGATGAATAGAAAGTTCAATGAAGAGCATTTATTTGCATTTATTAAATTATATACAGTGTATATAATGTGTGTGTGTGTGTGTGTGTGTGTGTGTATAGTATTAATATTATTATTTGAAAATTAGGGTCAAGAATGTACTCTCAGAATTATTTAGTACAATAGTTTTTAAAAATGTATTAAAATAATGTTTTGTTTTGTTTTTGCTGATTATTCATTGACCTCTCTGTCCATCAGGAGGCATGTCTGCAGGGTAACCTGATTGCGATCTGTCTGGAGCAGCTCAATGACCCTCACCCTCTCCTGAGGCAGTGGGTGGCAATCTGTCTGGGCAGAATCTGGCAGAACTTTGATTCTGCACGCTGGTGTGGAGTTCGAGATAGTGCCCATGAGAAGCTCTACAGTCTCCTGTCTGATCCCATACCAGAGGTTCTAAAAGTTGCCCAGTCTAATATTTTCTACTATTAGAAAATCTAGTAGTAGATTTTCTAGTGTGTATATATATATATATATATATATATGGTTTACCTTTACAGTGCCCTGCAAATTCAGATCCTTAGCCAGGACCATTAATCTGCTATAATGCATTCCATACCTTACATAGATTTCTTGGTTTCTCTGTTTTTTCTATTCTATGTAGTGCAGGTTTATTCCTGTCCAGAATATGTATCTTTAAATCAAAAAACAGAGTTCTACCTTGTTACCATAGAAGCACCATATTATAAGCACCATAACCCTGACCATGGCTGTTGTGTGGTTCATTAATGTTCTGTGTTGTCTCATTGGCAGGTGCGGTGTGCAGCTGTGTTTGCATTGGGTACGTTTGTGGGGAATTCTGCTGAGAGAACAGATCATTCTACCACCATTGATCATAATGTTGCCATGATGCTAGCACAACTCATTAATGATGGCAGTCCCATCGTGAGGAAGGCAAGTTTAATGAAATTTCATTATGGGCAATTTTCCTCAGCATCAGATTTATTATCATTTTCTTAAGTCTGTTCTAAAGCTGAGAACAGTGTATTTTAGAACTGAGGCTTGTTATGAATCATGAATATCTCAGTGGTTGACAGTAACACATTCTACTTCCATTCGTTTGTCCAAACGTGCTGTCAAGTCATTTCAACATTCCTTGCCATTGTCATTTCTTGTCAACCATGTATTTACAGTACATGAGGGAACAAAACTTTGTTTCTCTTAGAGATCCTAGTGCAAATTTAACATAAAACTGTTTTGGATTTTAAGCCTATAACCATAATACACATAGGACATTGCAGAACATAGTACAGAATACATAGTATACATAATAAATGCAATGATTGTGTTGAGAATAGATAGGTTTTTGGGAATTGATGCCATTTTGCAATAGTCTATGGAATTATTGCAGCTGTTAAACAATCCTTGTGAAAGTGACATGCTGGCTAATGAAGTCACTCTAATGAGTTATGAATTCTGAAACCCTGTCCAGCCTCACAACGGCATTGGTCAAGGGAGTCTTACGTCTTGGGGGAAGAAGTTATTTTGGAGTCTGGATGACCTGGCCTGGCCAGTATCTATCTACTCAGCAATGATTGCAAAAATGTGGTTTGAGTCCTCTTCGGCCTTGTAAATGCTAGAGTTCTTGGATTGTTGGGACAAAGGTTCCAGTAATGTTCTCAGCTGTCCTTACTGTCTGCTTAAAAGATTTAAAATGGTGCCCCCATGGAAGGGGGTAAGGACGGAGGAGGCATTATGGATGTAATGTTGAGGATCCAGGTACAATCCTCTGCGAGTACTGAATTGAGTTCTCTTTCACTGCATATTGGGTCTGAATGGTCCAAAACACAGAAACGCAGTCATCTGCATGTGTTTAAGGGATAGTTCACCCAAAAATAATAATGTGTATATATATATATATAATATTTTTTTTGTTTGTTTTTGTGTAAATATATATATATATATATATGAGTAATATCACACGTAGCCGTGCGATATGGCTGTATATCAGCACGCTGTGATTACCTACGGCACTGCCGCGGCCCGGTGACGAATCACAGCGTGCTGATATACAGCCATATCGCCGGCTACGAGTGTGATATTGCGTTTATACAACAGTTCGACGGCACGAGTGTGTAATAAATAAAAAACAACGGAGTGTCTTTAAAACCCTCTTTTGTGCAGCACAATGAATCCATTACACCACAGCGCTAAAACAACTTCCTTTTGCAAAAGTTCCTTTCAATTTAAAAGTCTCTTGTGCTTCACTGACTCATTCTCCTGTAAAGTGTTGCCGCCATCTAATGGCGTATTAATGTAATGTTCACTCAATCCATATTACTTAATGGACATATTTATATAAAATAATATTTATTGAACAACAAATAAGCACAATTGTACAGTTCAGTCAAACATAAAGCACTAGTTATTAAAAAAAAATAGGTCACCATTTACGCTGGTATGTGGGTTTTACAAATATTTAACGAATGAAAAGGATTTTAAAGAGCTTGTGACAAAACCTCCTAACTCCATTGGATCCTCAAACTGTCAATCAAACCTCATTAATCTGCCTCACCTCGTGAATGAAGTGCACACGCAGTTTGGACATCTCCTCTGTGCAATGCAAAGGTAAATAAAGATCTGATGTTTGAAAAAAATTGTAAAGCGTTTTATTTACTCAAAAAAACATGTTTATAAAGTTTAATGTTTTACGTATTTGAAGAGCGGAAAAGAGTCTGATATGTCCCGTCTAGTTGTAGCCAATATGCTATAAGGATGTAACGTAACGTTTATTATTATCAAATTTAATATAGCACATTTCGACTTGCTCTGGAACAAATAATAGATTAATAAGACCAAAGATTGCCCGTTCTATGTACTCAAATTGAATTATGTCTCATGTTTAACCACTATAAGAGCCAGCGGCAAATCCCTGAGGCATTGGCCGAGATTAAGCTGTTCTCGGCGGTTACAGAAGCACTGAACGGCCGCTGACGCACTCGAGCTCGCATCTCCGAAAACGTCAAAACAAATTGTAAAATAGGCGCTGTTATTAAATATGAGTCACATATTTCAGGTCTAAACAACAACATTCTCACCTAAAAAACTATTAAAACTACAGTTCGTGGTACAAGAAGTAGTATTTGTAAAAATTACGGTTGATTTGATCGGCCGCCATGACGGTCACTTCAAGCGGAGTGATACAAACGGTGAAAAGGCAGTAGGAGTGCTGTTATCACTGAAATAGCGCATGGCTATCAGCCAATCAGATTCGAGAACCAGACAGAACTGTTGTATATATATATATATATATATATATATATATATATATATAGCTGAAGCCTGGTGGCACCGCCAAACCGGTGACATCAGGGGAACTGTGCACGGCGGGCAATAGGCATTTAAAAAGGAGTACAAATAAAAGGACTATGTCAAAGTCATTTGAATACACCAAATTTACTGCAGCAGTTAGTGCCCATATGATCACAAACCACAACAGCCACATCCATGAGATTGTTTAAATTTAGATGAATTTCATGTCATAGAATATCATAGCTCAATTTCAAATGAGTGCAGAATATCATCCTAATCTGTAGGGATGGGCGATATCTTATCGTTTGCGATATACCGTTGAAAATTCTCCTCACAATAAAAATTTGTCTCCTCGTGATAATAACGATAAGTCTAGTTGATGATGTAGTTTTGTGAGCGACCAATTCACTGTTCATGTGCAGAATGAAAAGCATGGTGGAAGGCGGACATAAGACTGAGGAGGAGCTTGTTGTTAAGCGAGGAGCTACCTCCACAATTTGGAACTGGTTTGGTTATAGAAAATCAGATGCGCAGCAAACTACCGTAATCACTATAAACAAATGTTCAATGCAAGCGCCGTATGCTCTATGAGCAGTCATTTACGCCGTCATGACCTGCGTGTTGATAGCGTGCGAGCGCAGGTGAGACCTGAACATCTCACGTTGCTATCTGTGTTTAAACTAAACTCATTTAAACCTTGCCAATTTAAACATTCAACCGTAAGACGCAAAAGAGAGCTTGCGCGCTGTGAGGAGATTTGTGTGTACTCTTCCGAAGTGCGTACACGGAGAGCTGCGTCACAGCTGTATTTTGTAAACTATCTGAAGACATAGTTGGGATCGTTACTTTTTGATACAGTGTTTGCACTATTTTTACAATTTGTTCCATGGGACAAGAGTGTTGAAAATGTAACTACCTAATTGGTGGTAGCATGTTCCACATACATATTATATTTAGATATTAAATATTAGTATTATTAGTTTTATTGTCTGTTTCACACTAAACTTATTTACTTTATCAGGTTACTTTAACATGTTTGTTACTTTATCAGGATTTATTTGCAGTTGTACTCTGTTGTAATTTTGAAACACAACTGAAGACATGGTTGGTGATTGCTACTTTAGCTTTTTGCTCTATTTTTGCCACTGTTTGCACCATGAGATTATAAATAAATATAGAATCTGTGTTTACATTTTAAACTTGTAATTGATTTTAATTATTATTGTGTAATTGTTGTGTGATGTTTTTCAGCACAGTCACTGGAACACAACTTAAACATAACATAATCTGCTATTTTACAGAAGAAAAAAAAAATTATTTATTTATTTATTTATTTATTATCGTCATTGGTATTGTTATCGCAAATACCTGAAATTATCGTGATACATTTTTTAGGCCATATCGCCTATCCCTACTGATCTGTCATGTCAGTGTTTTTCTCAGACAACCTCTATAAAAATTCCAGAGCAAATTACGTACTGTTATTTGCGCAAATTCAACAGTACTCTGAGAAATGTAATCCAGTCTTAATGCGAATGTCTGTGATTGCTGATGTTGTATTATCCTAACACTTCTCTTCATGTGTTTTTTGATCTCCCTGAGCTATCGTTTTTGTGCAGCAATCTTATGCACCAAAAGCATGCTTTCGTTTAATATCAATATGGGTGGTATATGATAGGGCTGTGCGATATGACAATATATATCAATACCAAGAAATAAAATGCCTATCGTTAGAGATTTTGCTATATCGTATATATTGTAGTATGTAAATATATTGCACTATTGACACTTCAGAGTGATGAAATGCATGAATGAGAATATAAAGAGCGGGACGTGCTTGATGTTAGAAGAGTTATATGCACAATATATCCTGAAAAGGAACTTGGTGCAGCGCTCGTGCTGACTGGAACACTGCCAAAGTGCGAGCATGAAACCTGCCTATCTCAGAAGGTGATCGCGAATTAGAGATGTGCTCGATGTTAAAGTGTATTAAGCACAATAAGTAGGGGTGGGCGATATACTGGTAGACACGATTAGCCAGTTGAAATTTGGCAACTGGTAGAGATTTTGGACGATCGTCTCTGTCGTGTGAGGTTGCTATGCTGTGCGGTCAATATTATAATTTGCATGTGTTTTAAACAAGTGGTTTTAAACCGTTTAAGTGCAATTGGCAGCAAAAGACAACTCACTTCAGCATATGTACTCGCTCTCTGAGAGACTGTTTCCCAGCGCTGTCTGAGAGATAGAGCGCGTGAGGACTGAACTGAGTGCTTTTTGATGCCTAATTGGGCTTGAACGGGTAAATACTAGGGGTGTGACGAGACGGGTATCTGACGAGACGAGACTCGAGATTGAGTTCACAAGACAAGATTTTTACACACTATTTTTAAGAAATCCTCAGTGGCGAAATACATGACTAGAGAAAAAATATCCTGTAGGTGTATTTGAAATGTTTTAACTAATCATCTTGTAATGAATGTCATTTCAGCTCTAGTTTCTGAGTATGAATTATCATATGCAGTAAAAGACAACAATACTCAAGCACTGTAAAAGGTTTTGCCACTAACTGTCACGTAATCACAGAGACAAACAGGTAAGATCCAAGTGCAGCTTTAATGGGTAATCCAAAGACGTAATCAGACAGGCAGGGGTCAAAAATAACAGAAAACAAAGAAAACAAACAGAGAAACCGGTGACCTGAACTGAAACCTCAATAACAAAAGCAGAAACAAACAGGGAATAAATAGACAGACACTAATCATCAAACACAAAACAGCTGGGTGTAATGACAGGATAATGAGTCCGGGAAGTGTGTTATGGGAAATGGAGTTCACGGGTGTGGTGAGGAACAGTCCGGGTTGGAGTGCCCTCTAGTGGCTAATTTGGGCACTCCAACTGGTGCTCATGACACTAACTCAACTGACTGGCTTCTCTCCTGTATGATTTCAGTCTCTTCAGACCTTACTGTACATGATTTATAAGCTTCTACAACTTCTGACCTCCTAACTGAACTCCTTTCCACAAACTGATCATAGAAATAAAAAAACAGTATAAATAAAAATGGTAACACTTTACAATAAGGTCTCATTTATTAACAATAATTAACCAACATCAACTAACAATGAGCAATATATGTGCTATAGTATTTATTAATCTTTGTTTATGTTAGTTAATAAAAATAGTCATTCATTGTTAGTTCATGATAGTTCACAGTGCATTAACTAATGTTGACAAATGAAACCTTATTGTTTGTGCTTAATAAGATTAAGAGAAAACTGTTATTCATTTTTATGGTAACACTTTACAATAAGTGCAACCACAATCGCACTCTCAATATTCAAAGTGCAAATAAGACCAATTTTTTCTTTGATACAGAGCTAAGAGATGGTTACAACTACACTGCCCAGCCTAAAATAGCTTTCATATTGAGAGATACTTGCTTTCATCAGGGAACCGCTTTCAAAATGCGGGGTATTGAAATCGCGTTTGAATGCGCGCTCGCGTTTACTTTCATTTTCACGATCGTGCGTACTCTGTGAACATGGAGCGGCAGCGACCGTTATCCAACTGAATTAAATGTTTTTTATTTAAATACAAAGCAAAACGACAGTGGAGGCGTAATGTAAACGTAGCGATGGCATATTCTTTCCTAATCATCCTAATACTCTGTCATGGCAATATCACGAGACTACTTTTCGCCTCGACGAGAAATCTCGTCACATTTTAGTCTCGAGATCTCACGAGATCTCGTCACACCCCCTAGTAAATACACATAACTATGTGCCAAAGTGACCACGTATTTGCAAGTAAACAGAGCCATTTATGTCTTAAGTGAAGGTACAGTTGAGAAAGACAAGGCTTGAGTTAATGGATCAGTGCAGTCAGTCTTAAAGGGACAGCATCCAAATTTACCTGCTGTCATTATTAACCCTCTGGAGTCTGAGGCTGTTTTGGGGCCCTGGAGAAGTTTTAACATGCCCTGACATTTGTGTTTTTTTTTTCAGTTGTTCATAAACATATTAAGGTCTCATTACGCTATATTCAGCACAAACTAGGCTACCATAATATGTGAGGAACATGTATGTACATGTTTGTATTTTTGAAGGAATAACGTTTATGCGTAGTTATTGAAAAAAAAACAGAAAACTTAAGTCACTGAAATAAGGCCACAAAACTAATATCATATATGTGTTCACAAGACTTCTGGGTATTGGAGGTTGTAGACTAGAGTTTTTGCTTCAAAATGATGTAAAAATTATCCTGCCTACTCGTTCATATAAAACAATATATTGATTTAAATTTTGTCAAGAAACACAGTATGCGTGGAGGTGTGAATCTTCAAGAATAATGCTGTGATTCACACCTGAAAAGATAAAGACCTCCATAATGAGCCCTTTCAATCAGGTAGGCTATATGAAAAAACCCTCTGTGAACATGCTGATAAAAGTATTAACGTAAATATACCACTCTTGACAATATAATATGTCCACGTAAATATGCCCACTCTTGACAAAAAAAAACATGATTTTTGTGATCTCATGCATGCACGTATTATTGCACATCATGTGAAGAAAATTTTGTATAGGCCTATTATAGTTTAAATTACAGTACCAGTCAAAAGATTGGACGCATTACTATTATGTTTTTAAAAGAAGTCTCAAGTCTTAAACCAAATAATAGTTTTCTATTTTAATATACTTTAAAATATAATGTATTTCTGTGATGCAAAGCATCTGAACATTTAGGCCTACATTACCTCTATGGCATTTCGTATAGGCTATTATATTTGTTGTATTATATAGCCTAAATGTTAATGTGCAGTTGACAAACTATACATCATTAAAAAGATCTAAGACTCAAGCTTCACATTTTAACCTCTGTTTTACTTGTATAGTGACCTTAATTTGTTAATAGCCTATGTGTCAGGAGTTATGAATATGAAAAATGGAGTCATTACCTTTGACAAAACAACATCCATCAGGGCTTTTAGCTTAGAAGTATGCACATTTGGAGAAATATTGATTGATTCTTATGTTTATGTCAGTTTTCTATACAGAGGAGTAATATTTATTCAATATATTTATTGTCATCACTATGAGCGCTGGAAACTGTGTTTTCAATTCATACTTGCAGCCGGAGGGCGCTCTGTGCACATTTAGTCCACAAATGACTCCAAATGAAGAACAAAGAAAATTTTTTTTGATTAGTATACACTAAGTTACACTTCATTTTCTGAGAACTATCAGATTGGACATTGTTCAGAGGGAGACAACAGATCACGCATCGTTAGTTTTCTTTATTTTGCAAAAAGCACATTTTGTTTTTATTCTGAGTGCACACAAATAAAAGAAGATATTTCACAGATTAAACTGCAGTATAACTCTTAATTGTATGTGCAAAATTGACAGAGTATTTTGAGTCTCTTTCACACTGGTAAGAAAAAAACCGAGGTGGTATCGCCTGCGATACCGCCGACTCCAGAGTGTTAATTCTGATCAAACAACAAAAAAGAGAGAAAATATCTCACTGCTTGCTTTTGTAACTTTAATAAGAATAAATGTATATTTTAATTTACACAGTAAAGGCATTGTTTTTTATACCTTTGAATACTTTATACATTTTCTAGTGCTTGAAGTTTTTTCATGTAGGTCTATTTCGTCTGTCTTTGTTCTGTTGTAGTTTGTTTTCTTTGCTCTTTCCTTATCACAGTCTATTTGTCTTCAGTAAGCTTGAGAACTTTTTAAACTAGTATTCATTTTCATCCATTGATGATAATTATGAAATTTCAATGATTTTGGTCATATTGCCCAGCCCTAGTATACAATAAAAAAATAAAATTATAAAATGAATAAATACAGCCAAATCACAGAACCTGCAAAGACGATTTTAATAAAGGTAATAGTAAGGTTTTTCTGCTCACTTATGCAAGTTTATTTTAAACAGCCACTTTTATAAAATCATGTGAAATTTACTTAAATAGGGGTTTTCAATAAATTTGAATTATATCAATAAATAATCAATTTAAAGACATACGTCGTACATAATGTTCACAAACGCAGCACATGACCTTCTGTAACGCCCATGTCTAGAAACCACACACTCTCCTCTATAAAAAACAGAGATGTTAGTCTTGTATGAATCAGTACATGAAATCACCGGTGTTGAGTAATGATAATTTTAACTCAAATGACATTTAGAAAACAAGTCTTGTCCGAATAGTGATATAGTGTCATGGTTCAATTTCAAATGAGTGTGAAGTTATCATTTGCGGTTCAAAATTTTTATAAGTTCATAAATAAATGGGTAATCAGTAAAAGGGTTGAAGACTACTAATCAAGATTGTAAAACACACACACACACACACACACAGGTTTGTTTTTGTGAATTGTGGGGACATTCCATAGGTGTAATGGTTTTTATACTGTACAAACCGTATTTTCTATCGCCCTACACCAACCCTACTCCTAGACCTACCCATCATAGGAAACTGTGCACATTTTTACTCATTCTGTATAATTTATAAGCCTTTTGAAAAATGGGGACATTGGGTAATGTCCTCATAAGTCACCCTCTCCTTGTAATACCTATGTCATACCCATGTCATTATACAAATTTCAATGATAACACCACGCAGCCACAACAGCCACCGCTCACGGACACAATCCTGACTGAGCCCTGCCCACAGAGCTCACCGAGAGACAGTGACATGCTCCAAGATTCAGCACCCAAGGACAACTTTCGGGAAAACAGCCAGGGAAGCCAGGACAACATATTACAGCCTCTGGTAACACCAGAGCAACAGCCCCTCTCACCGGACACGTTATCCCTCTATCCAGCATCCCCTCTTCTGTGCTTCTCAGAGAAAATGGAGGAACTGGTGTATGCTGGAACCGAACTCTCCCACTCTTTTGCTGCGAGCCCCCAGATATCAACAAAAAAGCGAGCCCCGAAACCACCAAAGCCTGTGGGCCCAGCTCGGCCTCCCCCTCCTCCTGCAAGGGCTCTTCGGCCCCTGCCACGACGCCAGGGCCCTCACCCTCCTCCATCTGTTCTAGGTGAACCAAAAACAACCGATAACAGCTCTCAGTGATGTGTGTCAGGTCCCCGCTATGATAACAGTGACTTTATCAAATGTTTACAGAACAAGCGGGAATCCAGTGTGCCTGTTGCTTTCTCTATTTCTGTTTTATTACGTGATAGAAAGCCTAAGGCCTTCTCAAACCGTTTGGCAAACCCATTTAATCTGCTACCCATTACACGTCAAACTAAGATTACTGAAGAGACAGAAAGTAAGACTGTTAAGTTAGCACTTTTAAACATCCGTTCACTTAAAAATAAATCACTTCTAGTCAATTACTTAATAACCACAAACAACCTAGATTTTATGCTTCTAAATGAAACATGGCTTGAAGACAGTTGCAGTTCAACATCCTGAAAACAACCCTCCCTACTTTACTTTTATGAGTGTCTGCAGAGCTGTTAGGAGAGAGGTGGAGGTGTAGTTGCTCTATTAAAGATGTCTTTCAATGCAAGCAGTGTCTACTTGTCTTTCGAATACTTGGGTATTGTGTTAAAAGGTGCTCCTCGCATTCTACTTATAGTTATTTACAGGCCTCCAAAATACTCTCCAGCCTTTGTGGAGGACTTTACAGAACTGTTATCAGAAATTTCCTCAGAGTTTGACTGTTTTGCTATTACTGGGGATTTTAACATCCACATAGAAATGCAGAATCCAATATGGCAAAAGAAATCCTACAGTTTTTGAATACTTTTGATCTGACTCAGCATGTACATGGACCTACACAATCGTGGACACACTCTAGATTTAATTATTAGTAAGGGTCTAAACATTTCATCCATTGTCATTAAGGATGTAGCGTTATCTGATCATTTCTGTATTTTCTTTGATATATTGATCTCTCCGACTGTTGAAGATAGATCTATCTCGGTCAAAAAGCGATGCTTAAATGAGAATACTAGTGCACTGTTTATGAAGGCTATATCTTTAACACCAAGCATATCTGCAGACTCTGTTGATTTTCTCCTTGATTCTTTTAACTCAAAAGTACAGAATGTTATTGATAACATTGCTCCTGTGAAAGTCAGGAAGAAAAGTGGCAGACAAAAGCACTGTGGAAACTCAACAGCAGTGCAAAATATGAAAAGACAATGCAGAAAAACTGAGCACATGTGGCGAAAGACAACCTTGAAATCCACTATAACATCTATAAGATATCCTTCATGCTTTCAATGTGGAACTAAGTAAAGAGACCTTCTTCTCAAATATTACTTACTCTCGCTCTACTGTAGAGAGACTAACAAACCCCCAAGTCAGATTCCCAGTGAAATGCTCTCAGACAGCAAATGCTGTGAGTTTGCTTCCTTCTTCTCTGAGAAAATTAATAATATCAGAAAGGCGATCAGCACATCCTTGAGCTGCACTGGGGTAAAACAGATCAGATCACAACCTCCGAAAGTAGCTATTATGTCTGTTTTCGAAGCAATTGATGGTAAAATTTTGGAAGAAACAGTACAGCACCTTAAAACATCAACCTGCGCCCTTGACACACTTCCCACATCTTTTTTTTCAAAAGCGTGTTTAACTGTTTAGAAGCAGATCTACTAGAAGTGGTAAATGCCTCACTTCTCTCTGGGACTTTTCCAAAATCCCTGAAAACTGCAGTTGTTAAGCCCCTCCTGAAAAAGAGCAATCTGGATAACACCATATTGAGCAACTACAGACCAATCTCAAATCTTCCTTTCATAGGCAAGATCATTGAAAAATTTGTTTTCAATCAGCTGAACAAGTTCTTAAGCTTGAATGGATACTTTGACTGGTTTCCAACCGCATCAAAGCACAGAGACAGCACTCATAAAGATAATAAATGATATTTGCCTAAACACAGATACAGGTAAATTATCAGTGCTGGTTCTACTCGACCTCAGTGCTGCATTTGACACTGTCGATCACAACATACTTCTTGACAGGCTGGAAAACTGGGTTGGGCTTTCTGGGATGGTCCTTAAATGGTTCAGGTCATACTTAGAAGGGAGAGGTTATTATGTGAGTATCGGTGACCATAAGTCTGAGTGGACATCCATGACATGCGGAGTCCCTCAAGGTTCAATACTTGCGCCCCTCCTGTTCAACCTATATATGCTGCCAATGAGCCAAATAATGAGAAAGAACCAAATTGCATATCACAGCTATGCAGCCCCATTGACTCCATGTGCCAGTGCATTGATGGAATTAAAAATTGGATGTGCCTAAACTTCCTTCAGTTAAACAAAGACAAAACTGAAGTCATTGCGTTTGGAAACAAAGTTCTCAAAGTGAACATGTACCTTCACTCTAGGGGTCAAACAACTAAAAATCAAGTCAGGAATCTTGGTGTGATTTTGGAGTCAGACCTGAGTTTCAGTAGCCATGTAAAGACAGTAACTAAATCAGCATATTATCATCTCAAAAATATTGCAAGAATTAGATGCTTTGTCTCCAGTCAAGACTTAGAGAAACTTGTTCATGCTTTCATCACCAGCAGGGTGGATTATTGTAATGGGCTCCTCACTGGTCTTCCCAAAAAGACCATAAGACAGCTGCAGCTCGGAATGCAAAACCAGAAAAAATGAACACATTACACCAGTCCTCAGGTCCTTGCACTGGCTTCCAGTTGCATTTAGAATTGATTTTAAAGTATTGTTACTTGTTTATAAATCACTCAATGGCCTAGGACCTCAAAACATTGCAGATATGCTCATAGAATATAAACCTAACAGATCACTCAGATCATCAGGATCAAGTCATTTAGAAATACCAAGGGTTCACTCAAAGCAAGGAGAGTCTGCTTTTAGCTGTTATGCCAGCTGCAGCTGAAACCAGCTTCCAGAAGAGATTAGATGTGCTCCAACAGTAGCCACATTCAAATCCAGACTCAAAACATATATTTTTATCTATCCATTTGCTGATTGAGCACTGTGCTATGTCCGAACATTTGTATATTATTTTTTTTATTCTTTTTAATTCCTTTTCCTGTTTTTATTTCATTTTTAATGTATTTTATATATTTTATGTATCATCTTGTTATTTCTGACTTTTAATGCATTTTAAATATTGCTGTCTGGTTGAAAGAGCTGGGAGAATTAGGAAGAAAGCATTTGTGATTAGGTTAAAATTTGGTAAATTTGGATAAGGGGACAAACCATGGGGAAATTTGAGCTGTGGTGCATAGTTAAGATATTTCTGGATTACAATCAGGACACTTTCCAAAGGGGAAATTGAACTGCGTTGCATAGATAAGATATCTCTGGAAGGGGGATTAGGGCTGTGTGGTGCAGTTTGAGGTGTCTTGGCAAAAGGGGAGATTAAAACTTTATCAGTTTGAAGTGTCTTAACAGGTAGCAGTCCTGTCGTGTGAGGAAGATCCATTTAGATCTGCTCTGATGGATAGATCCGTTTAGATCCATTCTGACGGATAACAACAACAAAAAATTCTCTGTTTTTACTGTTATTTCTATTCCTTATGTTCTATTTTTATTATTCCTCTTTATGTAAAGCACTTTGAATTACCATTGTGTATGAAATGTGCTATACAAATAAAATTGCCTTGCCTTGCCTTACCTCCGAACGCTTGCTCAGTATATCAATATGTAATGTTGACGCAGGAGCCGGCCAATACTTTCAATACCTGAAAGCACTGCAATGTAAATAGCCACTACTACACTACCTGATTAAAAATAGTGACCTGTAGTGATGCTTTTTGACATGCTGTGATGCTTACCTGACTCAGGTTGATTTATATTGACTCTTGATTATCTGTATTGGCGGCTCATGCTGACCTATAGTGACTTATTTAACTTTGTGGGGCTCATGATGACCTTTACTTTCATGATGTTTACTTTCAATAACTTTTGTTTTTCCTATATTTTGTCATGTTTAGGAGCTGGTTGTTGCTCTTAGTCACCTAGTGGTGCAGTATGAGAGTAATTTCTGTACTGTGGCTCTGCAGTTCATGGAGGAAGAGAAAAACTATGCTGTACCTTCACCTGCCAATTCCACAGGTAATTATTTTTGAAGAGTTTTAGATAGACAATAATATTTTCTCAGTGGTTTATAGAATAGAAATTTCCAAATGGAATACTAAAGTACTGCTTAATATATACTGCTCAATATACTAAATTTATGCCACATTTCAGATTAAGTGATACTACATTGTCATATTATGATGATGTTTAAGTCAGAGAGTAGATGTTAAAATTTGTGGTTGATATTTCTACTTGTTCATTCAACACATTGGTATTAAGATTTTAAGTGTGCATTTTGCCAAATGTAATTGGTTGGGCAGATAATCCATAAATACAGAATTAGTAGTTAGTAGTATGGTGTTCCAAACATAGTCATGGTCCATTGGTTATTCGTTATGTCCAGTTGCCGCTGACCTTTGACTTGTTTGTTTATGTAGAGACAGGGAATGTTACCCCGGGTAGGGACAGTCCCGCCATCCCTCGTTTACGATCAGTGAACTCTTACACAAACCTCAGAGCGGCCACCACCTCTCGAACCCTCAATAAGAGCCTTCAGAATCTCAACCAACGAGGAGGTGAGTCAAACTCCACTCTATATCACTAAGCCTGAAATCTTATTCCCAACTGTTTTAAAAGAAAAACATATATACCACTCATAACAGTTTCTGCAGTCAACTTGATTGCCAAAAATGATGTTGCTTTACTGTGAAACATGCTTGATATTAAAGCGCCTTATTAAAAGTGTAATAAGCCAGGAAAGAGAGCTCAGTTCGGTACTTGCACGTTATCTGATGCTATCTTCTCTGAGATGTGGAACGCAGACAAGCGAAGAATACTTTGAGCTCAGATGCTCAACTAAAAGATCAAATGCACACATGAAGGCCTGTTCACACCAAGAACAATAACTATAAACATAACTATAATGATAACTATATTAGCATCTGTTTATTCTTACCGCACGCTGCAGTTTTGTTATCTGCCGATTGAAATCCTTTAAAGTCTGGTGTATTCTGATTGAATATAATTTCTCTGTGCTGTTATCGTTATAGTTGTGGTGTGGACTCTGCTAATCTTTCATATTTAGAACAATTTTTAGAACTATATAGTTATTGTTATTGTCCTTGGTGTGAACGGGCCTTTAGTAATTAGTATTAATGTAAATACAGTCGATTATGCTTTTTGATGAAAATGCTGAAAATGATTTATGCTTTTTGTCTTCAAAATCATAAATCTTTCACAAATTACTCACACTCATGTTGTTCTAATTTCTTACCTGAATCTTTATTTCATTCATCTTTATTTTGTTTCTTTCTTTCTATCTTTTTTTTTTTCTTCTTCAACACAAGGACTTGCTTTAGGACCTTTTACTTGCATTAGTTAGCTTAGTAGTGGTATTGAAATTGGTATCAAGATTTGTAAAATGTCTTAGATATTTGAAAATTTGGTACTTTAACAAGCTTATTTCCAGCAAAAATGAACTATACTGTAATTATATATTATTTTAAAATAAAGAAAAGAAAAGAAAAGAATTTTTTTTTTACTCATATTGTGAAATAATATTTTGGTCATATTACCCATCCTTATTCCCAACAATGCTTATGTTTATATGTGTGTTCTAGGTGGTCCAGCAGCATTCTCTCCAGGGAACCTGAGCACCAGTAGCAGTGCCAGCAGTACTCTGGGCAGCCCTGATAATGATGAATACCTTCTCTCCTTTGAAACCATCGACAAGATGAGGAGAGTCAGCTCATACTCTTCCTTAAATTCTCTTATTGGTGAGATTTTCTGTTTCAGCAACAACCATGGACTAGACCTTCATCAGATTCTTTTGTAAATGTCTCTCTGAATAGACCAAGTGCCTTTTTAATTGACAGCTCTTGAATAGACCAAATGTCATAAGACACAGAGAAGTGTGTTTTGTAGGGTTTTTTTCTTTTTCTTTTTTAAATTTTTACTGTAAGTCAGCACTTTTGACCTCCTAAAGAGTCTTTGATGTTCTGATTTTTGGCTAGTACAGTACTCTGAAGAGAGTTAATTGTAACGCAGGAAGTGCAGCTTTTATTAAATGAAACAATAATCCCCTGACAAGTAGAAGAACCAGGAAACACAGGAATAAGGAAATCAGGAAACACATGAACAAAACCATCGATAAATCCAGTAAAGACAAACCCAGACCAAGAACAAGGGAAACACAAGGGCTTAAATACACAAGGGATAAATGTCAAACAAGACACACTTGGAAACAATCAGGGACTAAATCAAGAGGGAAAATTACAAACTGACAACACAACTAAAGCAGGAAACAGAAAAGCACTAAACAGAAAAAAGCATACTAAAAGCCACCACAAATCTAAACACAGAGAACAGAAACTATAACAGCAATGGTGAATGAACTGTATTTAGTGATATCTATTTAGGTGAATGCAGCAGTCATTGTTTATTTAGTAATAAGCCCTACATATACTTCAAATACCTTGGCATAGTTGAATAACAAGATTTCAGTACATGGAAATGACATGAGTCTCAAACACCATTGTTTCCTCCTTCTTGTGAAAATCTCATTTGTTTAAAAGACCTCAGAAGAACAGGCAAATCTCATAACACCGACTGTTACGTAACAGTCGGGATCATTAATATGTATGACCCCAATATTTGCATGTGCCAGCCCATGTTCAAGGCATTAGACAAGGGCAGCCAGTATTAACGTCTGGAGCTGCACAGCTGAATCATCAGACTAGGTAAGCAAACAAGAACAATAGCGAAAAATAGCAGATGGAGCAATAATAACTGACATGATCCATGATTACATGATATTTTTAGTGATATTTGTAAATTGTCTTTATAAATGTTTCGTTAGCATGTTGCTAATGTACTGTTAAATGTGGTTAAAGTTACCATCATTCACGGAGACAAGAGAGCCGTCACTATTTTCATTTTTAAACACTTGCAGTCTGTATAATGCATAAACACAACTTCTTTATAAATCTCTCCGACAGTGTGTAATGTTAGCTTTAGCCACGAAGCACAGCCTCAAACTCATTCAGAATCAAATGTAAACATCCAAATAAATATTATACTCGCATGATCCGACGCATACATGCAGTATGCATGACGAACATCTTGTAAAGATCCATTTGAGGGTTATATTAGCTGTGTGAACTTTGTAAATGCACTGTATTATAGACGAGAGGGGGGCAGGGAGCACGCGATTTAAAGGGGCCGCAGCGTGAATCGGTGCATAGTTGATGCCCCAAAATAGGCAGTTAAAAAAATTAATTAAAAAAAATCTATGGGGTATTTTGAGCTGAAACTTCACAGACACATTCAGGGGACACCTTAGACTTATATTACATCTTGTAAAAACTGGTTCTAGGGCACCTTTAAAACGGAAATTACCATATTAATGCAATAACTATTGAAAAATCTGTTAGCCATATTACAGTTCCATATCACTTCACCAAATTATTTCCGTTATCTCAAAAGGTCCTTACAACCTACAACATCAAATGAACCAAAACCCACATAGACACTAGTTGTGTCCCAAATGATGCACTATACACTATTCACTTATACTCTATGTGCTTATGTACTATGTACTCATCCATGTAGTGTGTGAATTTTATGAGGTTATTTTGTCATTCAGCATCGGAGTCTGATAGCTCCTCCCCCTCCCCTACGTATTAAAAGCTTTGACAGTTAAGTGCATGAAGTAGGGCTAGACGATTGGACGAATCACAAAGTAATCAAAATTGAAATTGAGAACCTCTAACCGATGTAATTTTCCCATGTCGGTTATTTTGGATTTTTAATCCTGTTATTACTTTCCCCTTAAAAACATACTACCGCGTGTGTAGTCACGTGACCCTGCCCCGTCCAGTCAGATCCATGGAAGCAACACGGAGGCAAACTCAAACGCTGAGTCAACACACACAGACAGCGCAAGTTCCCCAAAGTGAGATTACTTTTGCTTGCATCCTCACGAAAGTTTGCCAATTGTATGTGTTTTAAGGCTTGCCAGTTTTGAACATTCAAGCGTTTTTAGACCATCGGATGTGTATCAATATATTGAGCTACTACGCTGATGCGTTGTGGTGAACGCTCATACAGACAGTAGCTTGCACAACACAAGTAGATCGCGCATACAGAGAGGAGTGCAGAAACTCGTTGTCAGTGCTGACCTGTGATTTGTAGTGATTTTTACTTTGTCCATCCAAGGACGCAAAGTAAAATAGGGATTGGTACTTGGTTGAGTCCGATGACGGTGACGTCTTCCACTGGTTGTGCTGGGTGACAATGCAGTGGGGAGAGGAGCCAGAATCTGTTTCAACAGTCTTGAACACGAAGCTCTGTGGGATGCTGATCTCCTGGAGCACCAAAGGGTCCTAAAATCTGGAACACGCAGATGAGGCCCTGGTGTAGGTGCAGAAGGTCCTTAACAATCTGGAACACGCAGATGAAGGTACCTTGGAGTGAAGGTTTGCTCTCCTGAGCTTAAACTTGTTGCAGATGTCGTTACTGTCTCACTGGACGGAAACTCTGGACGTAGTGTTTGTTGATGTCTCTTTCCTCACAAGCTGGAGGCTTAGAACATGGTCGTCTAGGTTGCTGCCTCACAAGCTGTAGACTCAGGTCGTAGGACCTTTTGTTGTCTCTCTGGATGAACCAGAGGCTCAGAACGGTGTTGTATCTGTTAATGTCTATCCCTGTGCAGGACAGACTCAGAACAGTATATCTGTTATTGTCTCACTCCTTACAGAGTTAAGACCCAGAAACAATATCTGTTATGTTTTTCCCTGTTTGAAGGGCAGACTCAGAACAGTATATCTGTTAATGTCTCACTCCTTACAAAGTTGAGACCCAGAACAATATCTGTTATGTCTTTCCCTGTTTGAAGGGCAGACTCAGAACGATGTATCTGTTGTATCTCAGCTTCGCAAGCCGGGACTCAGAACAAGGAGTGTCTGTTAAAAGGGTACCTTTATCCCTTTCCGATGAGGAGGAGATTGCAATTTGGCGCTTCTCCATTCGAGTGCTGTGATTGGCCGCTGGCATCAGAGGGGACACACAAAGTGTGGCCCACCCTTTTCTCCCCTGTGGAACTCATTTGCATAAAGCACAAAGTTGGAAGTCTTTACAGTGTCTTTAAAGTTTACCAATGCATTTCTCACTTTCCAAACCACCACCAGAATACCTTTGGCAATATTCTAAACAAATAGAGACTAAACATGGTGGAAAAAGATTGAACTGTCATTCAATTGTACATTAACAGCTGAATTTGTATCAGAGGTTGCACTACAAATAGCTGTCACTGAGAATACTTATTTCTGTGAATAAGTATCAAATGGATGTGTAGTTTGCATCAGTTCTAAGGTTTGCAAACATAGTTTTGAATGGATTCGGATGGATTTTTGTGATCTCTCTTTGTTTCACCCATTGCTGCTAAGGTCCCAAGGAATTTTTATGGCAGTCTCTGGCCAACCTTAGAAAAGTAGTCTCTAGATGGGTAAAGGGCAGAAACTGCCTGTGGACCAATGAGAAGTCCTGTCCTTCCCAAGCTTGGTACAAGAGGTCTTCTTCTTGCCCTCTAAGAGAGGTCTGGATGTTGTCCTTACATCTTTATCTGATGGCGTTGGACAGTTTGTTTGTGTTAGGCCACCAAGATCCAATCAAAATGTAGCAAACCTTTGTCCGCTGTTATGGACAGAGAGGGGTCCGGCCATAAACTGGCCCTGGAATGTGCTGTTCACTACAGATTTATCATTAAAGTAGAAACTCAAAAGCTTTATAGCAAATATTTTTCTACTTTTGAAGTAACTATTTACGACTCACAGCTTCACAATTAATAGAGAGATGGTATGACTAATTCACACACGCAATCACTCTCTCATTAAAGTGTCATCAAACCCCCCCTGTTTTAGCATGGTCGTTCACACCTTAGAGCTGAAAAAGTATGAGAAAATGGGCATGTAAAGTTCTGGAAAAGTGAAAGTGTAAGGGGGAAGAGGGGAGAGAACAACCAATAAAACACAGACCTACAAAACACTCATTATACAAAATAATGAATATTAATATATGAGCACGGAGAAAAATGACAAACTCCCAAGCACAAGGGAGAAATGCGCAAGAATATTTAAAAGCGCTAATAATATTTTCATTACGTTTACGAGCACTACAGTCTCATGATAAACAACACATAGTTTAACACAGAAAGAATAAAGACATAGTTACTTTTTTTGTCCATTCTTCTTTGAATTTTCAGTCTAAATCATTCTTTTGTGTATCAGAATAATCGTGTCGTCGCGTTCAGACACCACTGTATCAGTGTCCAGTTTGCACATATATTTCATTTGAAGAAGACATGATGAAATATGTGTGCATACACCATGCTGGTTCATGTTTGGTGCAGGAGAGTATGTGAAATATGTCCATAAAACAAACGCATACTTTATTCTGTATATGATCTATAATCCACGTGGCAAGTGTTGTTAAACTGTAATTTAGTGTATTATCCGGGTATTTAAAGTGGGAAGTGGAATACTTTGGGTGGGGTGAAACAAATTATACACGCTCTTATAAAAAATCTGCAGAATTAATTGGGGACTCAGTGCAAAAAAAGACCTGCAGACGCGCTATGACTTATGCCAATTTCAATGCATATTACTTTGATTATCTAGGCTTTCTCATGCTGTCTCTGTACAGAGACACGCTCGCACACAGACTGAAACACATGCAGAAACTACATAAGGTTTGTCAGTAGCAAACCAATGTCACTGTTTTTGAAGCAGTTAAACTTAGTTTCACTATTAGTTAAGACACTGCTCCGAAAACTGTTGAGAGTCACACAGGCTCAGGTAATTCACAAACTCTTAATCTCTCTCTCTCTCTCTCTCTCTCTCTCTCTCTCTCTTTCTCTCTCTTTCTCTCTCCCCAATAACTGCATTAGTCTGCATATTATTGGCTCAGGCCTCTGTTATGGCACCATCTGCGTTTGTATGAAACAGAGAAAGAGTCTGCTGTGTGATTCAAGAGACAAAAAGAAGCAACATCTTCAGATACCCGGATGAGTGGTCTGTTATACAGCTTTGCTGTTGACGACGGCCATTATCAGGGAATAACAGACCTCAGAATGTTGTGGCTGACCAATCAGAATCAAGTATAAGAGAGCAGTGTAGCGTCTGGACCAATCAGGCACACAAAATTATTCATTATATTTAAGGAATTACCCATAAACTCACTCTATCAAAGCTCTGTGAACCCATCCTCCTAAAACTGCAACTAGCATCCCAAACGTAGCTTAACTACAGGCAGAACTAGGTGTCCTGTTACAGATACTTGGACCTTTTACGATCAGGAAGAATTTTGCAGAGACCAGTGACTCATTCTTTCTGAGAAGGACAAATAAACTCCTTTAATCCTATGTATTCTCTATGGTAACACTTTATAATAACGTTCAGTTATAAGTCATTTATAAATTATTTGTTAATTATGAACAAATCATTTACAAAACATGGCTATACGTTCATAAATGATTAATAAGTCATATGTTAACATTTTATGAATGTTTTATTAGTTCAGTTAAAAGTTATTAGTTAATGATGAACGAATCATTTACAAAACATTACAATATACGTTCATAAATGATTAATACGTGTTATGCTAACAATTTACAAATGTGTTGTAAGTTATCTCAATTAAATAAATCAAACAGATCATTAGTAGATGGTTCATAAGTTATTAGTTAAGACATTATTTATCACTTATAATAACTGAAGTATTTATGACAAAATTGTTTTAGTATCATTATCTCAATAAACAATTGTTAATCATGAACAAATGTTGAACAAACCATTAGTAAATGATCAGTATATGATTTATTGATGAAGTTGTAAGCTGGTCTGTGTTCAAAAGCTCAAACATGCAGGTATGCTAAAACACTATTTTTAAGAAGAGTAATTTATTTGTTTTGAAGTAGGTAAACATTTATAAATGCCTTACAGTCAGGTGATTCCAGTGGATTATATTAAATCCTTTCACTTATCAGCACAGACTTGTGTTCTGTGTGGAGTATATGGGGTCTAGTGATGAAGTCATCCTCTGATCCGGATTTACCTTCCACTGAAGCTCACATCAGGTGCAGAGTTAAACACTCCATGTGTGTCAGAGAAGACAGCTGTCTATACCCTCACCAGTCAGCACTTACACTGCAGTACACACTACAAAGTGTTAAATACCTGTTATAGATGATGTGTAAATGCATGAATAAATCATTTACAAACCTTTCTGCATCCCCTATTCTAAAGTGTAAACTATTCTTCACTTGTAAATGTGTTACGTATCATTTGTAGACCTTTCTTTCCTGTTACAAATTATTTGTATATGTATACAAGTCATTTATAACACTTTCTGCATACCCTAATGTAAAGTGTAAACTATTCATCACTTGTAAATGTGTTACACATCATTTGTAGACCTTTCTTTCCTGTTACAAATTATTTGTATATGTATACAAGTCATTTATAACACTTTCTGCATACCCTATTCTAAAGTGTAAACTATTCATCACTTATAAATGTGTTACACATCATTTGTAGACATTTCTTTCCATTTACAAATTATTTGTATATGTATACAAGTCATTTATAACACTTTCTGCATACCCTATTCTAAAGTGTAAACTATTTCACTTATAAATGTGTTACACATCATTGTAGACCTTTCTTTCCTGTTACAAATTATTTGTATATGTATACAAGTCATTTATAACACTTTCTGCATACCCTATTCTAAAGTGTAAACTATTCATCACTTATAAATGTGTTACATATCATTTGCAGATCTTCTTTATAAATTATGTAGCTACAAACTGCAATTTGTAAATTTACCATTTATTTGCCATATGCAAAGTATATATTTCAGTTACAGGATATAAAAATCTATACGAATCCCGATATTTAAATTATATATTTTTATATAAAAATTATAATATTTTTATGCAAATATATTTTACTATTATATAGATATCTTTGAGCCCCTAACTCACCCCTTATACCTAAACATGACCACTTTTTAGCCACTTCACAAAAATAAAAACACAATATTTACAGTGACTGTTATCTTAGTTGATATACTGTTGTATAAAAAAGAATAATTTTAAGCTCCCTACTCCACCCTATAACCTTAAGCATAACCATTTTGACAATATACGTAGTGTAACAGGCAGATAAATGTACGTTAAGTCACAATAATTTATTTAAAACATTACAAAAAGCAGTATACAAAACAGACGACGTGTGTGCTACATTACCAGCGAAATGACAGCAAATCATAATTTTGTGTGAGTAACAGAATGAAATTAAAGTGTTTAATCGCTGCAAACATTCCTCTGGTCTGCATTTCCATCCTTTTAAGCGTCGCGCTGAATCTAACACAGCAACTCAAATTCGGCATGTCGCAAACACTCTATGGTAGTCGCAAATCACATGTGACAGCCAATAAGGAGCGAGGTTTGACGTCACTGCCGCAAACCTGTGTCGTATTGTTAGACCGTCTATGTGTTAGACCTATGTGTTAGACGCGCCAATTTTAATTTGAAAGTTATGAAACGGCGGATTGATACGATTATTAATGTATAATGGTTATATTACATTATAAGAATCTTTTCCTCACACGATGGCATCGTACGACTTCTGAAGACTTGAAAATAATGCACGAAATAATGGACTATGTTTATCAGTTTATGGTACGTTTTCATGTTATGGTGAGGAGCTGTTCCATGAAAAACAAAATAAAAATTAAATGATTAAGTGCTGGTTAAACGGTGGCAGAGTGTTGATTTATAAATTTATTATTATTATTTTTTTTTTAAATAATGCAAATTTTAGGTTTGGGTAAAGTGATGGAGTGAGATGGATCATGTAACAGGAACAACTGCAAATGATGTGTAACACATTTATAAGTGATGAATAGTTTACACTTTAGAATAGGGTATGCAGGAAGTGTTATAAATGACTTGTATACATATACAAATAATTTGTAACAGGAAAGAAAGGTCTACAAATGATACGTGACACATTTACAAGTGAAGAATAGTTTACACTTTAGAATAGGGGATGCAGAAAGCTTTGTAAATGATTTATTCATGCGTTTACACATCATCTATAACAGGTGTTGAACACTTTGTAGTGTGTACTGCAGTGTAAGTGCTGACTGGTAAGGGTATAGACAGCTGTCTTCTCTGACACACATGGAGTGTTTAACTCTGTGTACCTGATGTGAGCTTCAGTGGAAGGTAAATCCGGATCAGAGGATGACTTCATCACTAGACCCCACACACAGAACACAAGTCTGTGCTGATAAGTGAAAGGATTTAATATAATCCACTGGAATCACCTGACTGTAAGGCATTTATAAATGTTTATCCACTTCAAAACAAATAAATTACTCTTCTTAAAAATAGTGCTTTAGCATACTATTCTGTCCCTGCTGCAAGAAAGTTGCACCTCGACAGATAGTTAAACAGGATGAGGGATGAAGAAAAAGTCGAAACCAAAAGAGTTCTCTTTCAGTGTTTTACTTGAAATCTTCAGTTGCCAACATCGTATTTTGTGAAAAGACGATGGCCTCTTTGGCATGAAATGACAAGAATATAGCCTTTATCAGAGAGACATCTGCTGCTGCATCACTGCTATAGTGAAGTGAAATCTAAGATGGCTGCCGTGACCTCTAACCTAAGTCACATGATATATCTTAGCTAATGAAATAAATCCAAAATTAAATGACTACTTAAATGGTCAGAACACTCCCCGTCTGTTTTTTTTCAAAAGCCACTATTACCAATACAACAGTTCTACAAAATTTTACTGCTTCTGTGCTTCTGGTGACAGAAGAAAGATCACTTGGGACACAGGTCTCAGATAAGTTCTACAGTTTCCATCCTTGGTGACCTTAATTTCAATTTTCCTGACCTTATCATCACTGCTTGGGAATACTTTAGTGACAAGAGCTGTCGGCCAGTCATTCCTCTTGACTTGAGTTTCCTTCATTAGGACTATATCTCCTTCCTTGATGTTAGCTCGGTTTGTATGCCATTTGCGACGACTCTGAAGACTGATCAAGTACTCACGTCGCCATCTTTCCCAGAAAGTGTCAGCAAGTTGTTGAACTTGCTTCCATTTTTGGCGGCAAAGATCCTTTTCAAAGTCTCCTGGAGGAGGAGAGAGTACACCAACTTTCTGAGTCAAAAGAGTAGCTGGAGTCAACAGAGCAGGTGAGTCTGGGTCACTTGAGATAGGTGCAAGGGGTCTTGCATTCATAATTGCAGAAACTTCTGCCAAGAATGTCGCCAGCATGTCATGAGTGAGATGAGAGTGACTGTTTTGAAGCAGCATGGAGTCTAATATGCGACGTGCAACTCCGATAAGTCGCTCCCAAGCTCCTCCCATATGGGATGCATGAGGGGGATTGAAGATCCAGCGACATCCTTCCTCATCCAAGTAGTTTTTAAAGCTAAGATCCTCTGCAAGCATTCCCAGCTCCTTACAAGCACCCTTGAAATTTGTGCCACAGTCCGATCGGATTTGTTTCACCGGACCCCTTATGGCAAAGAAGCGTCGAAGGGCGTTGATAAAGGTGGAAGCATCAAGAGAATCGATTAACTCAAAGTGCACTGCTCGAATGGTCAAACAGGTAAAATGAGTACCCATCTTTTGCTGTTTGCCAGACCACTTCGTGTGCGGCGAGAAGCAACCATCCAGGGCCCAAAGACGTCAAGGCCGACATAAGTGAAGGGTGGATCAGTGGCAAGTCGATCTGGAGGAAGATCTGCCATCTTCTCTTCAACAGGTCTTCCTCTAAGTTTCTTACAGATGATGCATTTATGAATCACACTATGAATGCGTTTCTTTGCCCCAATGATCCAGAATCCTGCATTCCTTATAGCGCCTTCTGTAAACAGGCGGCTTTGGTGTCTTACCCGTTCATGAAAATGTCTCGTGATCAGAAGGGCTATGTGACTTTTCCCAGGAATGATAATGGGATGTTTTTCTTTCTGTTCAATTGGAGCATGTTTGAGTCTACCACCTACTCTCAGAAGCCCATCCTGGTCAATGAAAGGGTTCAGAATTTTGAGTCCGCTCTTTTTTGGGATATCCTTCCCTACAGAAAGACAAGCAAACTCAACAGGGTAGCTCTCCCGTTGGACACATTGTACTATCACAACTTCTGCCTGTGAAAGTTCCTCTCTGAGTGTTTTGTCACAAATATGCCATTTTTTACAGGCACTAGCTACCTCAATTTTGGATCTGAATGAATGTATGATGTGGATTAAGTTTGAAATAGCTCGTAAGAGACTTTTCCAAGTTGAAAAGCACTCAAAGCGATGCGATCCAAGTGTAACAGAAAAGTCATGAGGTGTCAGATCTGTACAGTTAGAGCGCACTTCCACATCTGAATCAGGATCAATTAGGTTGAATGTCTGATTGTCTTCATTATACTCTGACTCAGGATGAGAAAGAAAGGCAGGTCCAGAAATCCATGTGGAGTCTTTCAAATCTGAGGCAGGCACTGAACGTGTTGCATGATCAGCAGGGTTTTGACTTGTGGAAATGTAATGCCACTGCTCTGGCCTTGTAGATTTCCTAATCCGCTGAACTCTATTACTCACATATACGTAAAACCGCCTGGTTTGGTTATTAATGTACCCCAACACTACTTTACTGTCAGAATAGAATTCTACAGCAGTAGGGGTGATATCCAATTCATTTTGAATGAGTTCTGCCACTTCTACTGCCAGGACTGCTGCTCCTAGCTCCAGACGTGGTATGGTGTGAGCAGACAGCGGAGCCAGCTTAGCCTTACCAAGGACAAACCCTACATCACATGACCCATTGTCATCCATCACCCTTAGGTAGGCAGCTGCAGCAATTGCCTTTGTGGAAGCATCTGAGAAAACATGAATTTCTGTCCTTTGTGCCAAAGACAAAGTAATCTTTGAGTACACTCTGGGCATCTCAAACTGAGCCAAATCCTGCAAAGAGTGTTTCCAAGCCTCCCATTCAGCTTCCCTGTCTGTTGGTAGAGGAGCATCCCAATCTTTTGTGTCAACTGTCAAATCACGAAGAAGAAACTTCCCCTGGATTGTAACAGGTGCTGCCAGCCCAAAAGGGTCAAAAATACTGTTGACAGTTGCTAAGACGCCTCTACGTGTGAAAGGCTTCTCTTCTGTGTCAACACAGAAAGTGAAAGTGTCGGATTTAAGATTCCAGCTCAGACCAAGGCTCCTCTGAATAGGTGGTGTATCCTTTTCTAAATCCAGGTCCTTAAGGTCTTTCACATGATCCTCCACAGGAAAAGCATTCATTAGAGCAGGACTGTTAGATGCTATTTTATGAAGCCTCAGGTTGGAACTTGCTAACATCTCCTGAGTTCTTTTCAACAGATCAACTGCTTCCTCAACCGTGGGCATGATTTCAGGCCATCATCCACATAAAAGTCACGCTCTACGAAGGCTCTTGCATCCTCCCCAAACTCAGGTTCTCCATGTTGAGCTGCACGATGAAGTCCATAGATTGCTACCGCGGGAGAGGGACTATTCCCAAAAACATGGACCTTCATTCTAAATTCTGTGACATCTTTGGAGGGGTCATTGTCCTCAAACCATAAGAAGCGGAGAAAGTTGCGATGATCCGCTCTCACCACAAAGCTATGGAACATCTGCTCAATGTCAGCAGTAAATGCTACTGCCTCTTTTCGAAAACGCAGTAAAACACCCAGCAAGGAGTTATTCAGATCAGGTCCAGAGAGAAGCACTTGATTCAGCGAAAGACCTTTGTACTGGGCACTAGAGTCAAAAATGACTCTGATCTGTCCTGGCTTGCGAGGATGATAGACGCCGAATATAGGCAGGTACCACACTTCCTCATTTTCCTTCACAGGTGGAGCTGGTTCTGCATGACCTGCATCAAAAATTCTTTGCATGAACGTGACAAAATGTTCCTGCATTTGAGGCTTCCTCTTCAGTGTCTGATGGAGTGACAGGAGACGTTTCATACTCTGGTCCCTATTGTTGGGCAGCCGTTGGCGTGGAATACGAAAAGGAAGAGGTGCCACCCAGCTGTTAGAGCTATCAATGAACATTTCCTTGTCCATGAGTTTAATGAATGCTCGATCTTCAATGGAAGGGGCTACCTTTTCATCATCTTGTGTCCGTTTGAAGATATTGTTACCCAACAAATACTCAGGACAAGTGGTTGGGTACAAATGACAGCCTTGTAAAGAGATGGCATGATCTTTGCTGCTAAGCTTCTCTTTCACCTGGATCTGATTAGGACATGGCTCACAAAGGCTTGGGCGTCCATTATGTAGTAGTTTGTGCGAAACACATCAACTGTGCTAGGCTTGTGTGCTGACCCCAAGCAGACATTTCCAACAATCACCCAACCGAAGTCGAGTTTTTGTGCATATGGTGCCTTGTTTGGACCATTGAGTTGTTTCCTTACTTTATGGACTTGGATGATGTCTCTCCCTAAGAGTAGCAATATTTGAGCACATGGATCGATCTCAGGTATTTCATGAGCGATAGACTTCAGGTGGGGCAACCGGTGTGCAATGGTGGGAGATGGAATCTCAGAGTGGTCATCAGGCATGTAATTACACTCAATAAGTGTTGGGAGTGAGACATGTACCTTTCCATCCATAGATACGGCTTGAAACCCAGTGGCTCTCCTTCCTGAAGTTTCCGTCACCCCAGCACAAGTTCGAAGAGTGTAAGGATGCTCTGTTCCTTTTACTTTAAATATGTCAAAAAACTCAGATCTTGCTAGAGATCTGTTACTTTGCTCATCGAGCACTGCGTACATCTTCACCATAGCCTCTGGAGAGCCTTCAGGATATACTCTTATCAGACATATTTTAGAGCATGATTTGGGTATTGGATTGTCTCCACAAATCTCTGTGCATTGTGAAGTGACATTAGCAGAAGGGCTTCTATCCTTCTCCCCGCCATTATCTGATGAGGGGTCTTTATTGGCCCACGGAGGAGGACCAGGATGAAGTGCGGACACATGCTTATCACTCTCACATTCATTGCATTTGATTACTGCTTTGCAGTTCTTTGCCAAGTGAACCGTGGAAGCACAGCACCTATAGCACACGCCATTTTCTCTAAGCAATGTTTGCCTTTCTTCTAGAGTCTTTGCTCTGAACCCACGGCAACGTCTCAGAGGATGAGGTTTGTTTTTATGTATAGGACACTGCTTTTCTACGTCAATAGGTTCATTATTGAAACTTCTTGAGGGAGGAAATCCAGCTGACGATGCCACACCTGTCTTATGGGTAGACACAGCGATCCTTCTTTGTATTTGCTTTGGCTCTGCTTTAATCTGGTTTATACTGGATGCGCCAATACTAAAGCTTGGATCAGTTCGAGCACGTGCTTCCTGACAGATGAAGTCAGTAAAAAAGGAAAATGGAGGGAAAGTAACTTTGTACTTCCTTTTGTACTCAGAACCTTGATAAATCCATTTTTCTTGCAGGTGATAAGGCAACTTCTCCACAATTGGGTTGACTCCTCTGGAGGTGTCAAGGTAAGAAAGTCCTGACAAGTAACCTTCAGCTTTAGCTGACTGAATTTCACATAGTAGATCTCCAAGCTCTTGTAATTTCAGAGGATCTTGTTTACTGATTTTTGGGAAATTCTCAATTTTGTCAAAAAGTGCTTTCTCAACCACCTCAGGGGATCCATACATCTCCTCTAGACGATCCCAGGCCATTTTAAGCCCAACGTCAGGATGCTTTATATTCACTGTTCTAATGCGTCTCACAAATTCTGATGACTTACTGCCCAGCCACTTAATCAATAGATCCAACTGTTCGCTGGAATTGAGTTTGAGCCCGCTGGTAGAGTTTAAGAAAGAAAGACTTCCAAGCCCAGTAGTTTTCTGGGTGGTCATCGAATTTTGTGAGCCCGGAACTAATAAGCTCACGACGAGCAAGAAATCTTGCTAGATCACTCATTTCAACTACTCCTTGAAGAGGTGACTGGACAGGAGTGCTGGCATTGTAAGTCTGTGCAAGGGGCCAGTAATAAGTTGGGCTGCATGTGGCAGACTGAGGTCTTTCAATCTTGACAGCGTTAGGTTTCGGGACTGAATCACTGACCATATTAATACAGTCAGGTGGAGCACACCTTGAATAGCTTTCTGATAGCTGTCTGTTTTCACATTCGTAGTGGTTTACGAATTCAGCATGTGGTGTAGCGAAACTTGTTTCCTCAGGAGGATCTACAATAGAGTGACTTGAACGTTGCTCCACATAATCACTGGTGCGTTGCACAGGGTCTATTAGAGGAGCGATCTGGGTGTCTGAACGGCAACTGCCTCCTTCCAAGCTCTCTACAGCCTCCTCCAATACTCTCGCTTCAGCCATAGCAGCAGCAGCCTCCTTTTCATGTTCTAATGCTGTAAGACTGCCTTCCATACGAACTTTCTCAACTTTAATTTCAGTTTCTTTCTTGACGTAATATGCACGAGTACGCTCCGCCTCAGCTCTAGCTCGTGCTTTAGCCGCAGCCATGCTAGCTGATGTCCTACTAGACCTTTTAGATGATGTTGTTGAACGTGTAACAACAGATCTTGTTTCCAATATATTCTCAGTCTCCAATTTTCTCTCACTCTCCATGTTGTGTGATGAATAAACAGTACCTTTATGATGTGGACTGGAACAATGCGGAAGAATGAGATATGAGAAGAAACTTTTCGTGAGAGCAGACTCTGTAGCCTTACTGAAAGGATTCCTTCTTTCCACTGAATTGAAGAGGTTACGTCTTTTCACTATTCTGTCCCTGCTGCAAGAAAGTTGCACCTCGACAGATAGTTAAACAGGATGAGGGATGAAGAAAAAGTCGAAACCAAAAGAGTTCTCTTTCAGTGTTTTACTTGAAATCTTCAGTTGCCAACATCGTATTTGTGAAACTAAAATACAACATAAAGCTATATTAAGTATCAAGTAAGATAAATCTAACTTTTTAAGAGAGAAACAGAATTTAGCGCTAATATATGAAGTGAGACAATGATCGCAAATTTTAAATGCCATGAAATACTTCTTTTTTAACATAATAAAATCAATGAACAATTAAACTTACGACGATGCCTCTTTGGCATGAAATGACAAGAATATAGCCTTTATCAGAGAGACATCTGCTGCTGCATCACTGCTATAGTGAAGTGAAATCTAAGATGGCTGCCGTGACCTCTAACCTAAGTCACATGATATATCTTAGCCAATGAAATAAATCCAAAATTAAATGACTACTTAAATGGTCAGAACAATATTATTAAATTGTAAAGAAATTACATATCCATTTTTATCAAAAGAATTCAGTTGTCAGTTCACTCTCAGCCAATAAGATTCCACGTTGCATTTTCATGGATCAGTCGTCTCTTCTGATTGGTTGATAACTTTTGACAGCGTTTAATCCAGAAGCAAATTAATTTCTAGTGCAAGAGCACAGAGAGATTCGCGAGTGCACAGGACACAGTTTGAGCACGCAGGCGTAATATCTGAGCGAGAGGAGAGGTAGTTCATAAGAGAGCACTGTATATTTGAAAGTGCGTGTCCTGTTTTGCACGAGAGCAAAGGAAATCCGCACGAGCGGAGAGATTTGCACTCAAGCATTACATCGATGTGCTTTTGCGTCACAATAATGCGCTCTTGACATTTGGTAGTAACATAACGCCATATTGATCTTTCTGAATTACATTTCTAAATATATTACATTAAATAAATCTCTATAAGCACAAACGTCCTTTCCTGTCCTTCACCTCAAGTAAGAATGGTGTGTTAAAAATGCTTTCAACTTTGAAATGTTCATCTTTTACATCATTACTTCTAAGGAGAGTCCCTACAAGGATAGTGAACCAGACTGTGTGTGTGTGTGTGTGTGTGTGTGTGTGTGATTTTACAAAATTAAAACAATACTTTAGAAAGTGTCAATGCAGAAAGATGAATGTGATGAACAGTAAGAATGAATCCAGCATGTTCTTCATTTCTCTGTTGTGTTGAGCTCGAGTCGGTTTAAAGTCAAGAGACTGAAATGTTGATTGTGTGAAAGTGTGTATTTCAGTGTGACTCTCAGGCTACGTCCACACGAAGCCGGAGCTTACCCTAAACCGATCTTTTTTTTTCCCTTTTTTTTTTTTTGTCTCAAAAAATATCTGTGTCCACACGAAACCACTGAAACGACTCAAAACGATGTAGTATACATGCCAGACCATTATGTGGCGCTGTAATTCTGCTGCAGAAATGCACTTAAAGCAGCGAAGAAGACTTGGAGCATGCGCATAAACCTTGCGCGCTGAATACAAACTTTAGCAAAGCTTAGAAATAACACTTTATTTTGGTTCAGTAGCTTCTGCAGCACGAACGCAAGCATGTAGAGTCTGCTATTGCTGTTGGTGGTGCTGTTTTGTGGCGTTAGCACCGTCTGACTAGGGTCGACACGTGGGGTGATGACATCATCGTTTCAGAAAATATACAGATTGCCCCATCCACACGATAACGCCAAGACGGCGTTTTCAAACTTTTCCACTCTGGGACCCGGTTTCAAAAAAAATACCGGTTTCACCTTTCGAAAATGGCGGATCCGTGTGGACGAAACGCCTATCCGATAAAAAATATGTGCGGTTTCACGAAACGCGTCTCTGTGTGGACAGGGCCTCAGTCCTGCAGTATCATGTGACTGAGGAGCAGCTCATGTGTTCAATCATTTACAGCTCAATCAGCTGAACTCACAGCAGCAGAAAGAGGCTGAACACTTCAAATATACTTTACATTGTGATTCATGTGTGAGAGTCAAATATGATCTTAGCACAGTATCTCCAGTTTACAGTGAGGATCCTGTAGTACATCAGACAGTAGATTCACTGATTTTCCTATTTTATTCTCAGACAGATTCAGTTCTCTCAGGTGTGAGGGGTTTGATCTCAGAGCTGAAGTCAGAGCAGCACAACCTTCATCTGTGACTCCACATTTCATCAACCTGTAGAGAACAATGACACACTCTTCACTCTCTCAGTTTAGATCAATGCCATTTGTGCCATACACTTTACATTGATAAAATCATATATCCTCTTTATGTTTTAGAATAAATGGCTATTTGTTTGTTGTCACTCTAACCCCTCTCTATTAATCTCTCACTCTGTATTTCGAGGTACACGCATACACAGCACCTTACCTGAGCCAATCAGCATCCTTGAAACGTTGATCCTGCCCTCACAGAGACGGTAGTTCAATGCAGCGGGACACCGAGACGGACTAAAGTTATAGCGGCATAATTGTTTATAAATCTTTTATAGATTGTCTTTTGGATGATGGGTTGTGCGTGATTGCAAAAGTAAGTTTGCAATCCTTAACTCAATAGCCGATGTAAACTTAATTCGCTCTTGTAAACGAGTTATGTCGGTGATGTAACGAGATGTGCTTATGTATGTGTGTATGTGTGTTACACGAATATTCATGATATCCTGCTATTGTGGGCATGTCCTTGAGACAACGCGCAAGTGAATGGAACTGAAAATATTAGCACACGCTCAAATTGCACCGGCCTCGCTGTTCCCTCACGGCTCTCGCCCGCCCTGCTCGCCACAGTAACTATTTCATATTGCAAAGATGTCAGCCAATCACAGCGGTGGGCGTTTACACTGAAGTCTCTCAGAAGACACGCCCCTTAAAACAGCATTCAAATCAGAGGGCTAAAGTCAGGGTAGGAAAAATGCCTTTTAATTCTAAATTATAACAATTTTTGATGTAAAAAGCAAACTAACATTATGAGTGCACCGCAGGAAACATGATAAAACAATAAGCAATGCAGTTCATGACCCCTTTAATGTTTTCATGTCTTTGTGCCATTAAACTGGTGTTAACTTATTTTTGTTTCTTTTTACCCTAGACCTGATGGCTCTGAAAGAGGAGAGTCAAGAACTGAATGAAATGGAAGAGAAAATTCATGTCGAGAAAGGCCATGATATCATGAACGGGGGAAAATCTTTTAGTAACTCACAAACTCATAAAACAACCTGAAAACCTTAAAGTTGAGACGAGCATTCCCACTGGAGAGAGTCCTTTCACCTGCCAACAGTGTGAAAGAAGTTTCAGAGGGAAAAAAAACCTGGAAGTCCACATGAGAATTCACACTAGAGAGAAGCCTCACACCTGCAATCTATGTGGGGAGAGTTTCTTACTAAAACGAAACCTTAAGACTCACATGAGAATTCACATTAGAGAGGGCCCTTTCACCTGCCAACAGTGTGGGAAGAGCTTCTCACAAAAAAAAGTGTTAACATGAGAATTCACACTGGAGTGAAGCCGTTTGTTTGTGATCAGTGTGGAGAGAGTTTCAGATATAAACAATGCTTTGATCATCACATGAGGATTCACTCAGGAGAGAACTGTATTACATGTCATAAGTGTGCAACGAGTTCACAGACAGGATCACCTTAAGAATCATGCAAAAATTCACATCAGAGAGAAGCCTTACATGTGCCATGACTGTGGAAAGACTTTCACAAACAGAGCAAACTTTGAGTTTCACATGAGAATTCACACTGGAGAGAAGCCTTTCACCTGCCCTCAGTGTGGAAAGAGCTTCATGATGAAATATCAGCTTAAGATTCACATTAGAGTTCACACTGGAGAGAAGCCTTACAAGTGTCTTCAGTGTGAAAGGAGCTTCACGACAAAAGGAAACCTTAAGATTTAGTCATGAGAGTTCACAGTTGAGAGAAACGTTTCACCTGCCCTCAATGTGGAAAGAGTTTAACAGTGAAAGGAAATCTTAAGATTCACATGAGAGTTCACACTGGTGAAAAGCCTTACAAGTGTCTTCAATGTAAAAAGAGTTTCAAATGTCACATACACCTGAAATGGCATTTGCAAACTAGGAACTAAGTCTTTGGGGTGGTACTCAATGTTTCAACTGCAGGGACCAGGGTCTAAATGAACAAAGTAAAAAAACATCCCACTCAGAAAGTCCCTGCTCATGAGTTAGTACTTTTTCAAAGTTCATTGTTCTCCTTCATTTATGCTGTTCACCTGCTTTTTATACTACACGTTACGTGACAGAAGAACAGCAACTGAAGATGGACTTACCGGCTGTCCAGCTGTTATGCCTCGAGCGGCAATCCCTCGCAACCCACACCCACGGATTTCTAAATCTGGCAAGTCTCACCAACAAGCGTCTTTTTCCACACAAGCCTCAGCGCAGAAACTGAGGCATCCCCTGCCCAATGTGGGTCCTCGGGGGAGTTTCGCAGAGTATGTGGATTGGGTGCTGGTAAACTGCGATTCACCACTGACCATTGGCCTCACTGAGGAGGAAGTCACCAGCCCCGCTCCTTATCCAGAGTTCAGCCTGCCTTCACCCATCTACATGGACAACAAGCTAGAGCAGATGGAGGTATTTAACCTGCTGTGAGGAACGTGCCAGAGATGACGAAAGGGACTGAGCTTTACATCGCCTCAGAGTCGCTCAGATCGTCTGACCAGGTGTGTGAGCTGGCAACACCATGCGCAGGCATGGGAGTCCGAGGGGATGGAGTGGAGCCCCACCAACACTCCCACCACAGAGGATAAGCAAGCGTTGGACTATTTATTTTTTAAAGAGAACTGTTTTGAAGAGGATGATTCCCTGCCCCCACTGGTTCCGTCCAGCAAAAGTTCTCCTGTGTTTCCAATGTTCCCTCCCAGCCTCCCTCTCTCGCCTCCTCTTCAGACTTCATCCAGTTCCTCTGCCCAGTCGCCACTGTCTCCCTCGGGTCATCTGGCTTTGCCTCCTGGCTCTTCCTCGGCTTGTCGTCCAGACAGAAATGGATTCACTCAACAGATGTGTTCAGAAGCCTGTGGAAGATCTTTTCCTCAAATGGTCCTCCAAATATGGGACTGAAAAGTAAACTGTTCTTTTCAAGATTGTTAAGTTTATACATTTCCTATTTATTATTATTATTATATATTACAATTATACTTCTGTTTTATTTTTTAAATGATAATATTAGTTCTATCATTTGTTGTTGAAATGTCTTTAACACTACAATAAGGTTTGATTTGTTAACATTAATGCATTGATTAACATGAACCTACAATGAACAACATATTTTATTAGTCTTTGTTAATGTTAGTTAATGTAAATGATTAAAGCTTTTTGGATCGAGGCATCATTCACACTAAATGCTTTAAACTTTGAAATGTTCGTCTTTGACATCATCAGTCAGGGTGTCGATTACATTTTTAGCACAACTGAATATGATTAAACCAGTAATGATACATTACTGTATAATTTTAACAGTGGTGTATTAATTGTTACTTTAAGATCTATAATGCAAATGTTTGAATTTTGACTGTTAGTCAGTACACTGTAAATACAATACACTGTAAAAAAAATCTCCATTCAGACTAGAGCTTCATCAACATCACATTAGTGATCAATTATGACAAATTCAAATTGTGCTGTAAAGTAGTTTTAAAGTGACAATAGTGTCATTTTTATGTGAGTGAGAGACTTAATACAGTGCAGTCAGAAATGTATGTTATTTATACAGTTATACAGTATTTTATACATTCATATATACAAGGTAACAGAGTTAGTGTATAACTCACATACTGTACAGTCATCATTAACATTTATGAAACCCTGTCTTAAAAAAGCTGTAATTATTAATCTCAGTCTGTATTCAGTATGTATAACAAGAAACACAAACGGTGTCTCTCTGTCAGCTCTCTGAGCTCTCTGCTTCAGGACCCTGTGGTTTCTGCTGCGTGATTCAGATCAGAGGAGTTTATAAACACTGTGGTGAATTTCTCAAGTTACAGTGGAGAAAGAAGAGAGTGTCCGTGAGGAGAGTGTGTGGAGTCGGACTCAGAGCGGATATTTGAATGGAAATGGGAATTTCCTCATAACCTGTAAATCCAAAAATAAAACAGTCAATTATGTAAAATCAGACATTCATTTGAAATAATAAAACTCTGAAACATGCCTTAACTATTTTAATACAGATCAATTATAAACAAGCCAAATCTCTCTGTTTATCAGATACAAAGTACTTATTGTGTTCATATTGTGTTGAAAACACTTTTGCTGCTATTGAGGTTGAATATGGGTAAGGTATGGGGAGGTTTAAGGGTGGGTTAAGGCGTAAGGGAACGGTCAACAGTGGGGCTGTATTGACAATTTTCACGATTCGATTACTATTCACATGCTTTTGATTCGATTCGATTACGATTTCGATTCAATATCGATTATTTTGGATGTAGTATTTCAGTTACAGTGGCAAATTTTCTAGAGGAAAAAAAATCTCTCAACTAATGCTGTAAACTACACATGAGAGTCAGCTGGTATTACTATAATAATATTGAAGGTTAAATTAACTGATTTATATACAAACACTTAAATTACACTCAATTATGTTTTTTTTATAAATAAAGTTTAGAATTACATAATCATATTTCTACTCCAATTCGGTTTTTTGAAATATAAACATTTAAATTGCGGCTGTCATAACTGATTTATTCAAACATGCATTAAATATTGAAGAACATTAAAAATAATGAATATGTAACGGTGCATAGCTATATTTATCAGAATGTTGCTTTCTAGAGTTCACTTTTCTAGCTGACTAATGAGTTTATGGTCACTGAATATTTTTCTGAGGTTAATGTGACGTTACGTGACATTGTTTACAAGCTGTTTTACTGACGTCTTTCAGAGGTTGAAACACTGATTGAGCGATTACACGAGACATGATACGGATTTCAGTAAGTTGTACTGTATATTTTAACATACCTTCAGATGTTCATGCATGTTTATTTTGCTGTAACTGGTATTAAAGCGGAGGAGAGGATGATCACATGCTTCTCTTTAACTGAGGCGCTAAAGCGATCTGTCACGCCACATTAAACAGCGCCAAAACAGTATTTGTTTTTTGAATCTCATTATCTCATAATAAGATGGATGTCATTTGAAATCTAAGACTTTACTTCATATCAAAAGTAACAAAGCACAAAGATTAATGCGATTTATTGGATGGGAGGTGGGTCCGTGTATCTTTTGGTCATTTGTTTTTTTTTATTTGATAATGAAATCGGAAAATTAAAAAACAGCACCTTTTTCGTTTTTCGTTTTTTTCAAACAAAACTCTTAACTTTTTTGAAATATAATTGTCTTCTCTGGCTGCTGTGGTAGTGTTTCTTTCAAACACGTTAGCAGTAATAAAGAAAACTGAAGTATGATCGTGTGATGATAGTTAGCTATTGATGATTTTATTATCTTTGTTAAATAGCCTGCTTCACCAAAGTCATAACTGAATATAATAATTGTTACTGTGAAATGAGATCCAGATGTATTGCAGAAATCCATAAGAAAAAAAAAAAAAAAAAAAACGCAAAAAGGAAAAAATAAAACAAAATATATCAGTAATCAGCATATGAATCTCAACAATGGTGACAATAAACAAAATATTCAGACAATAAGATCAGCTGCATAATTTATCCATGCTCTGATGCATTCTGGGAGTTTTGTACTATGGTACCCAGCATGCATTGCGGCTACATGACGCTTTTGTTTGTCACCATAGTTGAGATTCATGTACTGATTCTTGATGTCTTAGTGTGTCATCTCAAGCATTGCCGAATTTATGGACACACAGAAGAAAGCCTCTACAGGCTCTGCCTCGATATGGTATGTGTCAAGTCATTCGTTAGTCTGACTGTTTGATGAGAAAGAGATTAAATGTAAATTTACACGTTAAATCCATCGCACCAAAGGACTATTTTTTATTTATTTATTTATTTTTTAATAATGTTTATTACAAACTCTCGTGGAGACAACAGCATAAGAAAACCGGGCAAGGCATCAACAAAATGCAGATTTGACAATGAAAAAAAATAAAAATAAATAAATAAATAAATAAATAAAAATAAATAAATAAAATAAGGCATTGTTCACAAAATAAACTATGTGTTACAGGATCAAAAACATTTCAGCAGCATAACAAATATTTTTAAAACAGTTTATATTTGGCAATTGTTTTTTCCATTTACTTGTGTGAATGTGGTATTTACCCATAATGATGATGAGGTTAATCAAAAGTGAAAAATCCCTCTTCAGTTTAGAATTATAATTAAGAATATCTTCTATTGTAAATTGTTCAAGTTCGCTAATTTTATTATTTAACCATCTTTGGACATCTCTCCAAAACTTCCTACTAACTGAGCAAAGGAAGAATAAATGCTCTGTTCGTTCTGGGTTTTCATGACAAAGTCGCAAGGGTCAACTTCAAAACCAAATCTACCCCTCAGTGTCTCCGCAGATGGATAGTAGTTATTAAGAATTTTAAATTGCATTTCTTTTACTTTGGGTGCAATTGGCCATTTTATAAATTTCCAATGTTTTTCTGCAATCGTTGGATTATCTAATATTTTAAGTTTTATCTTCCTATCATAATCATGATATATATATCCTTTGAAAGCTTTATTTAAATATTTGTTGTCACATTTTTTGTCCGTAATGTTTAGTTCTCCTATCGTTTGGAAGTTTGGAAGTTTAATTTGGACATTAGAAAAACAATTGTGTTTTTATCAGCTGTATCAAATTCACTGGGATAGATTTACAGATTTCTTATACTCTTTAAGAGAACATTGAATATTATTAAATTTGTTTTTAAAATCTTTTAACTGTAAGATTTCACCGTTTACATCTAGAATGTCATGAAAAGATAATGCCTTGGTCAAACCAAAGCTGGTTGAATAAAGACTTTTTGTTTGATACAATTACTCTATTATTCCACAAGGTGGCACAGTGAGGGGTAAAGTTATGGGTAAATACCATCTTCCAATGTGCAAAACTTGTTTATGAAACTCAGATAATTTAAAAGGTATTTTAGAAATTTCAAAATCACATTTCAAAAAAAGTTTAACCCACCGAATCTCTTGAAAATACTTTTGAATGTGAAACCATATTGAATCCGGCTTCAATAGAAACTCTTTCAACCACTTTATTTTAAACGTTCCTAACATTGCCTCAAAATCCACTGTTTTGATACCCCCCCTATTATACTCCTTAACCAACTGAGATTTTTTAACATAGTAGGTCTTATTTCTCCAGATAAATTTATATATAATAGAGTAAATTTTCCTCACGTTCTTTGGAGCAATGTAAAGAGATTGACGTGGATAAACCAGTTTGGATACACCCTCAGCCTTGGACAATAAGTTACGCCCAAAAATAGAAAGATCTCTACTAAGCCAGTGGTTTAAGGATACTTGTATTGATCAATTTTTCTTTCATATTAATTTCCTCTCTTTGTTTTTCATCTTTAACCATCTTAACTCCAAGATATTTAACTTCTTTTTTAACAGGGATTGACATTAATTCTGTGTCTATACAGTCATATAACGCAAGTAGTTCACACTTTTTCATATTTAAACGAAGACCTGAAGCTTTGGAAAAAATTGAAATTATTTGCAATGCATTGCTAACCATAGATTTATCCCTAAGGAAGAAGACAGTGTCGTCTGCAAACTGACTGAGTCGAAATTCGTAATCAAAAAAATGTATACCCTGAAAATTTGGATGATTTAATATCAGATATGCTAGTAGCTGTGTACATAAAATGAACAACTTGGGACTAATTGGACATCCTTGTCTTATTCCGCAAGATATATTTATTCTAGGTGTTAGTCCTGGGTTTAAGGAGACATAACTGTAGATATCAGTATAGAACATTTTGATCACTGAACAAAAATGTTTTCCGAATCCAAAATTTTCTAAAGTAGAAAATAAAAAATCGTGTTCTATAGAATCGAAAGCTTTGAAATAGTCTATAAATAAAATCAGGCTTTCTGATTCCAAAAAAGACCGATAGTCCAGCATGTCCAATATTAATCTCTCACATTATTATGTATACTTCTACCTTTTATAAACGCAGACTGAGTTTCATCTACTATTTTATCAATTACTATTTTCAATCTCTCTTCATATATTAACGCTAATAACTTATAATCGTTGCAGAGCAACGTAATAGGTCTCCAATTGTCTAAATTTGTTATATCTTTTTTTGTTTTGGGGAGTAGATTTATTATACCAGTTTTCATTGTTGGAGTAAGACATCCTTCATGTATACATTCTATACATACATTCAATAACAATTCTTTGATATCTTCCCAAAAAAACTTAAAAAATTCCAAGGTCAAGCCATCAATTCCAGGTGACTTCCCATTTTTCATTTTTTTCAGGGCATTTTCTATTTCTTGCAAATTTATTTTGTCTTCTAACCTTATTTTGTCATTCTCCCCAATCCTTTTAATATTACTCTTAATCTGAGTAAAAAAGGATTCACAGTCCTCTTTGTGGAAATTTGAGCTATACAAGTCAGAGTAAAAGAGTTGAACTTCCTCATTTATTTGGCAAGGGTCTTCTATGACTATGTCATTTTTTTTTAATTTGCAAATTCTTTTTTTTAGATTGTCTAGATTTTTCTAAGCCATAGAAATATGTTGTGTTCTTCTAACCTTCTTCGATCCATCTAGCCCTGGATCGTACAAAGGCTCCACTTGCTTTTTCTAAATAAATTTCATCAAACTGTTTTTGGAGGGAGTTCAACTCAGTTAGTTCTTCCTCCGAAACAGTTTTACCACAGAGTATGTTAATCCTTTTCAGTATTTCTTTCTGTTTTAGTTTACTTGTTTTTGACATGCTTTTCCCCATTTCAATTGCCAACCCTTTGTTTCAAATTTAAACCATTCCCACTTCCCTTTATTTGACATATCCATTCCTTTTACGTTTAGACAGAGGGATTTTATTTGTTTGCAAAAAAAATCATTTGATAAAAGTCTATTATTTAGTTTCCATATATTACCAGAAGAGCGTGGTTGTTTGGTTACTAACAAGGATAAGCTTATTAAACAGTGGTCGGTGAGCGGAGATGCAGTAATCTCACATTTCTGAACATTATTACTTATTGAATGTGAGATTAGCCAGTAATCTAACCTTGACCGTTGGTTCCCGTTTGAAGCACTAATCCATGTATATTCCAAATTCGTAGGGTTATTCAATCTCCAATAGACAAAAGTATTAGTTTTTTTTGGTCACATATTTCAATAGCTGCAATCAGCCAGTGGCCATCTTTATCTCCTACGTGACTAATTACTTTTCCTGTAAACCTGTTACAAAGTATCATAACACCTGCCGAATAATTGGTACCATGAGAATATAAAACATTATCCCCCCACTGCTGTTTCCAAAATTTTTCATCTACAGCAAAGGACTATTATTCTGCTGCTCTGAACTGTGGAAGAACTGATGACGGCACCGTTTAATGTTTGCTTGACCAATCAGCGGAAAGGGGCGTTTCATTCCCGCCCACGTATTGAGATCAAACATTCAAGTTGTTTATTAATTTTCTACCCCTGAACGAAAAACAAAAATCAAGCCGAATTCTTGTTTTTCGTTTTGTTTGAAAAAATTGAAAAACAAAAAAGGGGACGTTTTTTCATTTTTCGATTTCATTATTAAATCAAAAAACAAATGACCAAAAGATACTCGGACCGAGATGCTACGTGTTCTGCTCATTCATCAACTGAAAACAGACTAGACTAATCGATTCTCTGGATTTAAGAATCAATATTGGTTCGTAAAAATGAGAATCGATTCAAATCGAGAAATCGATATTTTTTACCCAGCCCTAGTCAACAGTGTAATTATAAATGTAATTACAGAAATTATTTACAGATGTGATTAAATGCAGGTATTTTTAAAATATAAGTACAATGTAAAAATATTGCATTGAACTAAATGATTCATTTTAATGTTAGTACATAGTTGTTAAAAACACCTAATATAAAGTGGGACCAAATATGCATATAAATATATAAATGTTCAACTATATGAAAACGTGATTATTTATTTGAAATTATTACTTACTGCAGTGTCTTTAGTTTATAATGTGGAGAATTCTTTAGATCAGTGAGCAGTTCACATCCTGAATCTCCTATTTTATTCCCAATCAGATTCAGATATCTCAGGTGTGAGGGGTTTGATCTCAGAGCTGAAGTCAGAGCAGCACAACCTTCATCTGTGACTCCACAAATTATACAACCTGTAGAGAACAATGACACACTCTTCACTCTCTCAGTTCAGATCAGATCAGTTAGCAGTGAATCCATTATTAAAGAGAAAATACAAACTTAAAGCAATTAATGTGATAATAATTGAGATCTGAAATGTCACAGAGCACAAAACATGATCATGTGCGGTGTGTGTGATTTTACAAAATTAAAAACAATACTTCAGAAAGTGTCAATGCAGAAAGATGAACATGATGAACAGTAAGAATGAATCCAGCATGTTCTTCATTTCTCAGTTGTGTTGAGCTCGAGTCTGTTTAAAGTCAAGAGACTGAAATGTTGATTGTGTGAAAGTGTGTATTTCAGTGTGACTCTCAGTCCTGCAGTATCATGTGACTGAGGAGCAGCTCATGTGTTCAATCATTTACAGCTCAATCAGCTGAACTCACAGCAGCAGAAAGAGGCTGAACACTTCAAATATACTTTACATTGAGATTCATGTGTGAGAGTCAAATATGATCTACCACAGTTTCTCCAGTTTACAGGGATCCTGTAGTACATCAGACAGCAGATTCACTGATTCTCCTATTTTATTCCCAGATAGATCCAGTTCTCTCAGGTGTGAGGGGTTTGATCTCAGAGCTGAAGTCAGAGCAGCACAACCTTCATCAGTGACTCCACAATATCTCAACCTGTAGAGAACAATGACACACTCTTCACTCTCTCAGTTCAGTTCAGATCAGTTTAGCAGTGAATCCATTATTAAAGAGAAAGTACAAACTTAAAGCACAAATCAATATGTGTGATAATTGAGATATAAAATGTCACAGAGCACAAAACATGATATGTGTGTCTGGTGTGTGTGTGTGTGTGTGTGTGGTGTGTGTGTGTGTGTGTGTTGGTGTGTGTGTGTGTGTGTACAGGTTTATATTACATTTAGGGACCAAATGGTTGCCACAAGAATAGTAAAACCTGAGATCACCTATACTGTGACCAGCAGTCCCCATGAGGGAAACTGTTTAATAAATAAATATACTAAATCATTATTATTATTATTATTATTATTATTATTATTTATGTAAAAATGCAGAATGTTTTCTGTGATGGGTAGGTTTAGTGTTAGTGTAGGGGACAGAATATACAGTTTGTACAGTATTAAAACCATTACTGGTGCGCATCTTGAGACTGAGTGTCTTATTTAAAGGACAGGACACCTGTGTGACACACTTTTAATCTCATTTCTTTAACTGACTCCAGTTATCTTTTGGAGAAGTCGTCACACAGAGTTTCACACACTGTCCTGTCAATGATCACTCAATGTCTTCAATATCATTTATGAAAAATACAACTGTGTGTGTTATTAGATTAGTCAGATTGTGGTTTGTCTGAGTGTGACTTAATTTTATTAATAATAAATGCAGATCCAGATATTTTCAAAGGGTTCACAAATGTATCTTGTCACTGTATATATTATTCATATTGAAATGGGCTTTGTTCAGATGTTTCAGTTGTAAATTTATATCATTGTCAAGGCCTCATATTCAGTGTCTCTGCTGCCCTCTGCTGGTGAACACATCAATACAGTTTTTTTACAGACGCTAGGACCACATTTTCAATACTTAGGTCACTTTTGCAAAACTCTTCACCACAGTGAGCACAAACAGAATCTATGGGCTAAACTGAGGATCATTATCATTGCTTGGCACAAATGATTCAATGATTCATCTCTCAATTTCATTCATTCTTTTCATTCCAGACACAACAACTCCCAAAACTCTTGTACGTACGGCCAATTTGCACATCTTACATACTGTTTCAAAAACTGTTAAACTTATGTTCAAAACAATAACATACAGTTTTTTACAATCACTTTGCTACTATTTTCAGACCTTGATGTCATTTTTCAAAACTCTAGACACAAAACTCAAAACGGTTATCACTTGTAACACAGGTCTAGTGTTCAAAACATTGCATTGTGCATTCACATCTTTAAAGAAATCTTGCACTTGCACAATCATTGGTTCAAAACACAAATTACTGTGAAATACCATTGAAACATAACTATAGATCACCCACACACAAGCAACCGATAGTTCACTGTGTCATTGTTCGTACAATCATTAAATATTGTAGAACAAAATAGGTGATACAGGTTTCATTATGGTACTACATGTATAGTAAATACATCTCTTTAAAAGTACTGCAGTAGTAGAGGGGAATACTACAGACACAGAATCATTGAACAAAGTTTGTATATATTGATGAAAACACTACAGAACAATCACACAACATAGCTTTTATTTGAATCAAAGCAAAAATAATGGCTATGAAATAGAAAGAGAAAGACGGTACTGTAAACATCAAATGCAGTGTTCCTCAACTTGCTGTACTGTAAGAAACAAAACAGGAGTGCACTGCAAACATGCTGTTCTTACTTAGAGTTTTGTCTTGTTTTCTAGTCCAAAACTTTAAAGTTCTTAAATCAAGAAGCATTGTCTTGACAAGTAAAAATTATTTCTTGTTTTCAGAACAAATAAGTCAAAATTGTCAAGAAAATGCTTTGATTTAAGAACTTTAAGATATTTTGACTAGAAACAAAGACAAAAACTCTAAGTAAGAACAGGATGTTTTGCAGTTGATGTGAGAAGGTGGTACAGTATTGGGGCCATAGACACAGTGTTGATGAAGCATTATGATATAAAAATATAGGCTACATCCATGGATATTGTAGTCTAAGTGGTTCATGCTCCACGCTAATGGTGACAATGAATCGTTAACCTGAACTTTCATGATTTACAGTAAACATGGAAGATTGTTTTTCTGTTCCATACAACTATGCATTACAGTTTTTTACAGACGCTAGGACAACATTTCTCACCATTAGGTCACTTTGCAAAACTCTTCACACAGGAGCACACAACAGAAGTCTATGTGGGCTAAACGAGGATCAATTATCATTGCTTGGCACAAAAATGCATTCATGACTTCATCTCAAATTTCATTCATTCTTTCTCACTCAGACACAACAACTCCCAAAACTCTTTGTACGTACAGGCCAATTTGCACATGCTTACATACTGTTTTCAAAACTGTTAAACTTATGTTCAACAAAATAACATATACAAAATGATAAGGGACAGAAATTTGCTCATTTTACAGAATATTTTAATGTGAAAATATTTAAATCTTAAATTAAATGCTATAAAAACAATTGATTGTATCGTATCAGTGGATGGTGTGTATACAAATTCTTGTATTTTGGAATTATTAAAAAAATTATAAAAATAAATATTGACAAATTCTGCCATCATGTCTGATTCATTACAGAACATATATGCGTGAATTATAAACAGAGATGTGTCCTTGTTTTACATAAGAAAACATTGTATAATGCTACATGTTGTTGTGTTTTTTAGGTCATGTTTTGTGGGTGACAAGTGTGTTTGTCAGCTCTGCGGCAACCTTTGCTAGGTCTAAAAGAT
>JAOTNS010001358.1:0-51914 GCA_028476615.1 Culter alburnus | reverse complement strand
AAATACGTCTTTACTGACCAGTTTCAAACCATTCCAGTCTGTCATGTCCGGCACAGTTGAGTCACACAAACAGATTTTCAGTTTCATTGGGCTGATACTGCTGCAGAAATTACAATATTCTATAGAAAGATGGACTTGTGACGTTTTAGGACAACAGACTAAAAGAAATCCTAGTCTAGGAGTGCCAACTCTTAAATCATGTTCAGAACATTAGTGTAGTGCTTATAGCACAGTACAGTATACACTACCATTCAGACGTTTGGAAAATTACTATTTTTAATGTTCTGAAAGAAGTCTCTTATGCTCATCAAGCCTGCATTATTTGATCAAAAAATACAGAAAAAAATAGTAATATTGTAAATATTATACAATTTAAATAATGGTTTTCTATTTAATATACTTTAAAATATAATTTTTTCTGTAATGCAAATCTGAATTTCAGCCATACTCCAGTCTTTGTGTCACATGATCCTTCAGAAATCATTCTAATTGCTGATTTGATACTCAGTTATTATCAAAGTTGGAAACAGTTGTTGCTTAATATTTTTTGGAAACTGTGATACTTTTTTTCAGGATTCATTGATGAATAAATAGTCAAAAAGAACAGCATTTATTCAAAATAGAAATGTTTTCTAACAATATAAATCTTTACTATCACGTTTTATCAATTTAACACATCCGTGCTGAAAAAAAGTATTAATTTCTTCCAAAAAAAAAGAAAAGAAAGAAAAAAATACTGACCCCAAACTTTTGAACAGTATATAGTGATAATAAATCATCATATTAGAATGATTTCTGAAGGATCAGTGACACTGAAGACTGGAGATGCTGAAAATTCAGCTTTGATCACAGGAATAAAATTATATTTTAAGTATATTATAATAGAAAACCATTATTTTAAATTGTAATAATATTTCACAATATTACTGTTTTTTTCTGTATTTTTGATCAAATAAATGCAGGCTTGATGAGCATAAGAGACTTCTTTCGAAAACATTAAAAATAGTAATGTTTCCAAACTTTTGAATGGTAGTGTATACCGTATACTACATACTGTTTTAAAATGATGTCAAACAGTATGCAGTAGGCTATAATAGCAGCTTTAAACAGTTGTATGCTGCACATTAAAAATGAATAAATGAATAAATAAATGAAAGAATAAATAAATATATAAATTAATAAATAGATAAATAGGTAAATAAATGTGATAATAGGAAAATAAATAAATGAATAAACCAATAAATGATTAATTTTTAATAAAATTCATTTTCCCCCCTTAATTTATTATTTTTCTGCATTTATGACTTAATTATTTCTAATTCTATTTATTTATTATTTTATTTATTTTTCCATTTATTTTATATTTACTTATTTTATGCATTCATTATTCTTATATTTATTTATTCCAATATATATTTTTTCCAGATTTATTTATTGTAACATTTATTTATTTCAACTTTTTAAATTTATTTTCGTATTTATTTTTACATTTCTTTGTCTTGTATGATAATTAGGTGGGTTGGTCTTGCTCATAGGGCTTGCTTACCATTGGTTCATCATTGATTGAAGCTCTCGCTCGATTACTCTGGCTTTGTAGTGACAGCTCTTGCGTGTGTATCACTTTATGTTCGCGACAACAAGGGTGACACCATTGCGTTCGTTTAGTTATCTTACTTCTGGCTGAGAGGGAATTAATGCTAGTCGCTAGCCGTAATCCTATAGCTGTAACGGTATATTAGATTAAGCGGTCGGAGTGTTGCGCTGCACTTTATGATTTACACCCTCCACCTTAAGACGAGGAGCACCTGAGGCACTGGCTGAAGGCGCTAAACTTGAAGTGCCCACCCAAGCGCCCGTATGTGTTTTCGTAGCATTTCATGGACAGGAAGCTGACTGACGAACACCCTTACCCGAGAAATGTCTCGGCTATGATGCTCCAGTAAAGAAGTCACGGCGGCTGCTGAACAGGTTGTCAGATTCAGGTAAGCTAACTTAGCTAGCCATGTGCTTGTTAACCTAATGCTAGATTTGTGAAGTCCCTTCTATGAATTTGAAATCAGTATTATTCACAAAACACAATGAATCTTGCACTATTACCATTGCCACCAATATATTTAATATTTACGATAGTACAATGGTACTTATTTACTGTAGTATTATAGTACATTAGTCTTACAGTAGCTTACATTATTCCTGTAAGTTACAGAGATTGCATATGATAGCAGGCAATCTATGCAATTTCTGTTCAAGTATGAGTGCCATCATATATTCTCATGATGTACTATTACTAATGTAAACATTTTTATGGTTGTATATTCTTCCACAGATGCATCGATGAGCGTCAGTGATCAACTGTGAAGATGATCATATCCACATGCCCTGAACTGTGATGCAGAAACACACAGGAGGATCCATCTGTCTCTGACCACAACTACACTTCAAAATCACATCTCAGTCTGAAGCCTCCTACATCTGATATGATGAGAACACAATGTTGAGTTGGCACCATTGTACACAACTCTGCTGAGAAACAACCATCTTTGTCAGCACACAGGATTTACATTGGATGCATTTCATTCAGTCGCCGAGCACCTTACCAACACGTACACCAACAGCTTCCAGCTACACAGTTGGGATCAGCTCCTGATGACTGATGAAGCTGTGTCTTGATTTATTGCAGGGTGATCTTGCTGAAAGGTTTGGTGTTTCAAAACCTGGTGTTGTGATAAATTCATAACTGCAAATTCAGGGTTCCTGGAATACCTTCGTCCAGGCGATGAAGTAACGGCAGACAGAGGCTTCATCATTACCGATCTTCTCTATGAAAGGAAGGTGAAACTCGTCATTCCAGCATTCAGCAAGAGAGACTCTCCGAAGAAGACACCACCAACATTATACGCATCGCCAAGTGGTCATACGACTGAAAAACTTAAAAATCCTTTCTTACAACAGTTCCAATTATCCTCACCTCTAAAATTGATCAAATTTAGAGAATTGGTCCAGTGTAACCATCTAAGCAACATGATTTCTGATGTAGAGGATGAATAAGTGTTGATTTGTAGGTGCATTCCACATCTGTGCTGTGGTTTTGATTTAACTAATCAGTAAATAGTGTATGTAGTTATTTTTATAAACCTTTACAATGTGACCAGATGTTACTTATCTGTAAAGTTATTTCTATAAACCTTTGCAATATGATCAGATGTTATCTTTTGTGAAGTTTTGTTTTAATCTTTACAATGAGGCCAGATGTTAGCTGTCAGTAATTTCTTATAAAACCATATAATGTAAGCTCTGTAGATTCCCCTTAAAACTTAAAGGAATGAAGTCTTCTGATTTAAATGGAATATAAGTCATGTCAAGTTTGCAAATTAATTCCATCTTGGTTTATTGCATATGAGAATTAAATGGTGAAATATTGCATGAAGGTCAGTAAAAGTTCTCTAGCTTCCTGATAACAACAAACAACTCTTACAACTGATTTTATGAAACTTATATTAAATGATACATTTTCTAAAATCACAAAGTTATCACTTTTTTTTACAAAGCTGAATTTAAAATAATTCCAGTCATTTTCAACTACACCCTCTACATGCTGCTCCAACTTCTGACAGTCCCATGGTTTCCTCTGGCTCTTCTTCATATATCTACGCACGTTAACAATGTCGATATGAGACCATCTGATCGTCGTATGAAGTTTTCTCCGTGCTCCAAATTTAAAACATTAACGGCATTAATGTTATTTCTCATTTTGCTAAAGTTATAGCTAGCTATCAACAATCTTCAGACGCTAGAGTGATGACGCCTAGGTTAGAAGTCGACGGTTCCAGACTCGATGATGATGATGATGCTGGGGATCACATAAGTAGCTTTAGCTTCGTGTTTTTATTTCTGGAAAATAGTTTAAATATTTCGGCATAAATCAAATAACATTAGGTGAAAATAACTTGCAGCTCTCCAGCTGGTGCCATTTTCTTTGAAAACTCCGATCTCTATCGTTTAGTTGGCCTGATGAGTCTGTGCGTGAGCTCTTAACCAATGATGCACTGAAGCTACAGAAGGACCGCCTTCCTCATTTCCATGTTACACACGGAAAAGTAAAAATAAATGAATCAATAAATAAATAAATCTAAAAATAAATACATGTGGGGATAAATATATCAAAAAAATAAATGAATACATACATACATAAATAAATCTAAAAATAAATGTAAAAATAATATATAAATATAAAAATAAATGAAAAATGTATAAACACAGAAAATATTAAATTAAGGGGGAAAAATAAAAAAAAAGATTTTTTATTAAAAATTAATCATTTATTTTATCAAGTCATTTATTTATTTTCGTATTATCACATTTATTTACCTATTTATCTATTTATTAATTTATATATTTATTTATTCTTTCATTTATTTATTCATTTATTCATTTTTAATATCTGCAGGTTTGGTCCTCCATACACATCACTTAGTTGGGTCAAAAACTAGTGAAGATTCTTGTGAAAATTGCTGAAGATATTGCTTCAAACTCATTCATCAAAATGGAAATAGTCAAATGCATTGCGTTATTATTTCCCTGCAGTGTACAAAGGTCTCCCAGGAGTTCTGTGCATACAGAAAATTTGCATACTGTGTACAGTATACTACATATACAGCAGAATGTAGTAGGACTGTATACTATTGAGAACTACGTGCTTTAAGTAAGATTAAGTATCGTCCTAGTATATTACATATTAATCCTAGGACTGTCATTTTAACTTATTCACCAGCAGTTTCACACTGTAGTTTTCAGTCATGAATCAAGAAGAGCATCTGTGTGGGCGGGGTCATGTTTACGCTCACCGCGGCGTCACTCGAGCGATGACGTCACAGCGCTTACGTAGAGACAATGTCCCTGCCTTTGCTCCATGAATCGTAAGTGTTTCTGTTGGTATTTTCTCATTTTATTTTTAATATCTACCTGATATTTCACCATAGCACTCGCGTAGACACTTTATTTGCCCATTCCCCGCACATTTAAGGAGTATCTGTTAGCTAGTTAGCTCGTTAGCTCCATAGAGAGATCAGTTGTATTGTCAGAGTAACTGTGATTTATTATTATTCACGGTCACATATTTGACTGTTATAGTAATTAACTGTAATGATGCGCTTTTGATGAGTTTATAATTTATTAATAGATGAGTATGAGTTCATTACTGTGTTTGCCTGGAAAAAAAATATAATGTTAATTCAACTGATTAATCATTAATTCCGTGTAAATATGAACAGAATTATGTGTAAATCAATTTATAGAGTCAGTCCTAATTATGTGGTATGTTAATTAATTAATTCACGTTTCTATCTATCTATCTATCTATCATTTTTGTATACTGTGTGTATATATATATATATATATATATATATATAATAAATTATTGTTAATATGTAATTCATTATTTCTTTCTATCTATCATTTTTGTGTGTGTGTATATATATATATATAATATATATAATATAATATCTAATGTATTTCTATATATCCTAATTATTGTTAATATGTAAATTATTATTTCCAGGAGCTCATTGCTTCTACCTTCAATTAAACTGCTAACAGTGATTGTAAATTAATTGCCTAAATTATTACATTATTTGCTAACTGCATTCTCTAAATTGTAATGTTGACATGCATTCTCTGTAAAGCTGCTTTGAAACGATAATGTATCGTGAAAAGCGCTATACAAATAAATGTGAATTGAATTGAATATATATGTATAATTAAATTAAGTGTAATGTGCTTTATAGGTATGACAAATAATCTTTGTTTTATATAGCACAGTGCAAAAATAATTGATATTAAAGTCGGCATGAAACGGAGGTTGCAATCTTATTTTCTTCCTTATTGTGTGATGTATATATCCAAGTGAAATGGCTTCTCAAAAAAAAAAAAAAGAGCGTGGGACTCCATCTATTGGAATTGATTGGATCGTTGACGTTTACTATTGCTGTGATCTCATGTGAGTGACAGGTTGTCACAGCAAGAGGGAGGGGAAGTTATTTTCATTAAATGAAAATACATGAATTAGAAAAAATGCTGATGTGCATGGATAAATCATTTATAATCAAACTGCAATTTAAAAAAAATACAAATTGTCAGTTTTTGTTTCATGGTGGCTAAGTTGTGCTTACAGTCTCTCTGTGTTTTTAGGCCAGTGTGGATCACGTCACAACATCAAGGTGTGAAGTCAGAAGCTCGAGAGGTTTGAAGGACGTTGATTTGTTCGTTCTCGCATGCGGTTGAGTGTATTCCAGCAACATGTCCATCTCTAGCACACCCACCAGTAATGATGCCTGTCTGAGCATCGTCCACAGTCTCATGTGCCATCGACAGGGAGGAGAGAGCGAGTCTTTCGCCAAACGAGCCATAGAAAGTTTGGTGAAGAAGCTGAAAGAGAAGAAAGATGAGTTAGACTCACTGATCACTGCCATCACTACGAACGGAGCTCATCCCAGTAAATGTGTGACTATACAGCGCACCCTAGACGGTAGACTGCAGGTCTGTTTCTCTAGGAAAAATTGATATTTACTGTCTTAAGTTTATCTTGGTTGTTAAAAAAGGAAGTTACTTGTATGAAACTCTGTCCTTTATCTTATCTTCTGTGACTGTGATTATTTGTGTCTCAGGTGGCCGGTCGTAAAGGATTTCCTCATGTCATATACGCACGGCTGTGGCGATGGCCGGACCTGCACAAGAACGAGCTGAAACAAGTGAAATACTGCCAGTTTGCCTTTGACCTGAAATGCGACAGTGTGTGTGTGAACCCGTATCACTATGAGAGGGTCGTGTCTCCGAGCATCGGTGAATTGTTTTCTGTTGCCTTGCTGTGATTTGAAACTTTGTCATGGTAAAAATGTATTGCAAGTGCTTATGTTCATGTCATATTCTTATTATTTTGAATAATTCTTATATATATGGTCTCTTTCTGTCTTTCCATTTTCAGATCTCTCTGTTCTGACTTTGGGCGGCCCAGGTATGGGTGCACTTTATGGATTTTAATTGTGTAATTAACCCAAACAACTAATTTGTCACATACACTACCATTCAAAAGTTTAAGGTCAGGAAGGTTTTTTTTTTTTCTGAGAGAGAGAGAAAGAGAGAAATCAATACTTTTATTCAGAAAGGAGAAATTAAAGACATTTGTAATGTTACAAAAAATATTGTTTAAATTAAATGCTGTTCTTTTGAACTTTCTATTTATCAAAGAATGCTGAAAGAAATGGTTTCCACAAAAATATTGTCAAAACTGCAAAAAAAAAAAAAAAAAAAAAAAAAAAAAACCCAGCAAAAAACTGTTTTCACATTGATAATGATATAATAAAATTAAGGTTTTGAAGCGATTAAAAAATTTAATCGAATTAATTAAATGATGTGCCGATTAATCTAATTAATCGCGCATTAAATTTGGCTGAGAAATTACCCCCAAAAGATAATTTAAAGTCATTATTGTGTTAAATGAGAAAAGCAACAAATAGACATTACAAAAAGTAGCTTTAGAAAGAAATGTTTTATTTGATTCAACATAGAATTTATTATACATAATTTATAATCTCTATCTAGCTGCTTTTGTTTTTTTTTCTCTCTGGACACAGAACAGAATTTTCATTTTTGGGCAATTTTTTATTTTTTATGAACTGATACTCTCAATAAGAAACTAAAACTGCCAGTAGATGGCGGTAAATGTCTAAATAAGTTATAGGGCCCTATCATACACCCGGGGTAATGCAATGCCAGGCACGACGCAAGTGTTTTTTGCTAGTTTCAGCCTGACGCAGTTATCATTTTCACGTCCAGCACCAGATTGTTTAAATAGAAAATGCACTCACGCTCATCTGTTCACCCATGGGCGTCCTGGTCTGAAAACGAGGTGTGTTCAGGCGCATTGTTGGCGTGTTGCTATTTTTAGGCAATTGAAAATGACTGCCATTGACCAACAAAAACCTGCTCTAAAGTCAATGGACAGTTTTTTTTTGATATTTAAAGATTGCGTTAGTAATATGCGCCTATAGGCAGGTGCACAACGCGCTACACTCTGCTTGTTACACACAGCAGCACACAAACATGACAAATATTAAAAATAAAAGGATTACAATTTAAACGATTATTATTGTGTACATAAAGATAAAAATGCCTACATGTCATAATGGATAGTCATTGCATGTATCAGAATGACCTATTTGCAGTAATGACGAATGAAATTGGCTAATTATTGACCAATCGTGGCAATACACACATGTATTTAAAGTGATTCGTCAGGTTGAGAGTATCTATATTCCGCCATAAAAATAGCAATCCGCCATTGTGCAAGTGCAGCTGGCTTTTAAAGGGAATGGGAGATGACACTCTGATTGGTTTATTGCACCTTACGCCCAAAACACAAACATGACTCATTAAGAGAATTAGGGACAACACTTCTGGACCATGTTCCTGGCATGCCAACCATTTTTTCCGTCGTTAAACTAGCAAAAGTGGATACAGATCCTTTTAGACCATGTGCTTAGATCGTTAAAATAGGGCCCATTGAGTCATTCATTCATTCGATTCATTCAAACGGCTGATTCATTCAGGAATCAAGTAAATAGCTCTCTTTATGAATGGGCCATTGAATCATTGGTTCACCCGAATGATTCGCTCAAGACGTGGATTCATTCAGAAATGAAACAGCTGTGTTGCTTGGAGATGCACAACAGTTCTGTTCTGGCTTTACAGGTAATATTGTTGGCAAAATGTATTAGATACAGACAATATTGAGTTTAAAATATAACACAATATTAACTTCTGGGGCCTCTCTCATATATATCACTTCACACTCTATTTCTTCTGGCGTAGTTAAATAATGTGAACTCAAATCAATATTTCACGTCCATTTATTATTTCATTTGCTAAGTAATAGCAAATAAGCTGAGAAATAAGCAGGATAATATACAGTTTGTTTCCTAACTGTATTTATTTTGGGATAATGATCAAATAACTGTATATGATCCATTGCAGATTAGTGAATAAGTAATTTTTCACATTTATGTGTAGGTCCGAGTGGAGAGCTTATGGTGAAGGATGAGTTCGAGGGTCAGCCGTCACATTCATCTGCTGATGGAGGTCATAGTATTCAAACCATCCAACATACTGCCACTTCCTCTGCTCCTCCTGACACTTTCAACAGCCCCGCCCACCTGCCTCCAGCTGACTCCGCAAGCTCCGCCTCCACTTCTGCATTCACCAGTATGGCTGCCGTTCCAACCAGTAAGTCATTATTTCATCCTTTTGTACAACAAGGCGCACCACAATGGGGATTGAGAATATAATATATATATTGTATATATATTATGTATGTGTGTGTGTGTGTATAGGGTTTTATATATATATATATATATATATATATATATATACACACACACACACATACACGCATATAAGTTTGGAGACATTAAATTTGTTTTTGTTTTTTTGAAAGAAGTCTCTTCTGCTCACCAAGGCTAATTTATTTAATCAAAAATACTGTAAAAACAGTAATAATGTAAAATATTATTACAAATTAAAAGAACTGTTTTCTGTCTGAATATGTTGTAAAATGTAATTTATTTCTGTGATCAAAGCTGAATTTTCAGCATCATTACTCCAGTCTTCAGTGTCACATGATCCTTCAGAAATCATCATTCATGATTCGCTGCTCAAGAAACATTTCTGATTATTATCAATGCTGAAAACAGTAGTGCTTTAGAAAATTAGTGATTTATATGCTCACTTTGATCTCATATTTCATCATATTTGTTGTATTGTAGTACTTTTGATTTATTTTCTTGACCAGATTTGTTGAGGAGGCTCTGCCTCTCTTGACTCCTCAGAGAAAACACATTGGATGGATAGCCTAAAGCCAGACTTTCCTCAAAATTTCTGTTTATATGTGCAAAAAAGAACCTTGCATGCATTAATTTTGCATGTAATGTGAGAAGATGATGATCTAGTGTAGATGATATTGCTTTTTTATTTTTCTCCCGGGTTTGTTTATTGGTTTTAAGCACAAACAAAAGTGATAACAGTAACAAAGCATAGATAATGTGTAAAGATATTGTTTTATGACTGACTGATATCTGTGTGTTTTCCTCCATTAGATGCCCCCAGCTCATGGCCCAGAGGAAGTAGTTTCCCCCCCAGCATCCCTCATCAGAACGGCCACCTCCAGCACCACCCTCCCCTGCCTCACACGGGCCAGTACTGTGAGTGACTAGAACCACCACCAGCTACCATCACTGTCTGTTTTGCTTTCATTAAAGGATTAGTTCATGTCAGAATTCAAATGTCCTAATAATTTACTCACCCCCATGTCATCCAAGATGTTTGTCTTTCTTTCTTCAATTGAAAAGAAATGAAGGTTTTTAAGGAAAACATTCCAGGATTTTTCTCCATATAGTGGACTTCACTGGGGTTCAACGGGTTGAAGGTCCAAATGTCAGTTTCAGTGCAGCTTCAAAGAGCTCTACATGATCCCAAACGAGGAATAAGGGTCTTATCTAGAGAAATGATCGGTCATTTTCTAAAAAAAAAAAAAATGTACTTTTTAACCTCAAATGCTCATCTTGCACTGCTCTGCGATGCGCCATAGAAGGCGGAAGTACCGATTCAGTGTTTACAAAGCAAACGTGCAAAGACTAAATCAAATGGCCTTTAGAAAAAAAGGTAAAACAACAATGTCGGATGATTTTGAAGTTTGAGGAGAAAATGAGATGGAGTTTTTCGCCCTACCGCGATACTTCCTCCTACATCACGTGTAACTCTGTCATGGAAACTTGCATGCATAAACCTTAGTTAAACAATTTAATAATCAATTAAAAATTAATTTATACCTGTATGATATTACGCTGTACCCACATTGGACCAGCGGTTTGGAAAATGGATGGATGGATGATTCAGCACGACCTCATTCATTCGGCACAACCCTCCCAGTGCATTATGGGTATTCTTTAGCCGCTGAGTGTACATCAGTTGTAAACTAATTATTGCGGTGCATTATGGGATTGAATGAGTGCACTCTATAACGTCTACTATGGTTTCAGACACCACTACAAATGGCTGTCCCCTCAAATAGTGCCCTATTTAAGGGTACAGGGGGCGATTTCGAACACAACCTGAGTTGCTTTCACATTGACACAAATCGCTCCACAGTTCCAGTGCAACCGAATACAAGTAGTCTCGGGTCCGGTGCGCTCCCGGGTCCACATGACAGCTTTCACATGACCAATTTTTCATGCAAACCGTGCCCTGTTTCGAACTAAACTGCCAGTGTGAAGCACCCTAAATGCTTTTCTCTTTCTGTCTTTCTCAGGGTCTGTCCACAATGAGCTAGCGTTCCAGCCGCCCATATCCACACATCCAGGTGAGGAATAAAACGGGCTGCTTTCTGATTCACAAATCTATAGAAACTGTATTGTACGTGAGATAAGTATTAGTCCGTCCCAGACAGGGTTATTATTGCTAACTTAAACTATTAAAAACATTTATGTTAATTAAAATAAATATTAAATAAAATAAAATAGAAATATTAGATGAAAATCTTATTGCAAGGCAACACTAATTTTAGTTTTACAGTAAAATTACTGGGAAATTAATACTAATAATAAATAAATACAAATAGTGATCTATAACTAAAACTGAAATAAAAATGTAGAAAATCTTAAATAGTAATATTAAAAAAAAACCTAATAAAAATGACAAAAGCACATTACAAAATGACTAAAAATGTAAATGAAACTGAAATAACAGCTCATAATATGCCAAAGATGCTTGGATCATACATTATTCCTTGTGAAATTTGTACTTGTATGTATGGATAAAAAGTGTGTATCTTAGATGCTTTTTGGGCTAATATTACCCACAGCCCCTTGCAGTACAGAGGAGGAGGAGTTCATTTTCCCCAGTACATCATCACCTTGTCATCACTAGTGCCGCTCATCTCTAGTTGAGCTACAGCAACTACCGTAATGTCTTCTTACATACAGCAATGTGTTTACCTTCCCATCATCAGTGAAGTAATCCAAATATTATGCAGCCATGGTTTAACATTTATAGTATTTTAATTAAATATGATATCTAGATATTTCAGAACTCATTGATTTGTAACTGTGCTGTTTCTCTTTGTCTTTCTCTCAGCTCCAGATTACTGGTGCTCGATTGCGTACTTTGAGATGGACATTCAGGTGGGCGAGACGTTTAAGGTGCCCTCCAACTGTCCCGTCGTAACGGTGGACGGTTATGTGGACCCTTCAGGTGGAGATCGCTTCTGTCTCGGTCAGCTGAGTAACGTACATCGCACCGAGGCCATCGAGAGAGCCAGGTATTGATTGACATCCATCAGTTAATTGGATCACTAGTGCAGGGGTTTTAACAGACTGACTAACAAAATAAATTTGGCTGAATTTGGGTATGTTTACACGTTTTCCTTTGAGTTTTTCGAGTACAGACGACAACATTGTCAAAACGATCCCCATTCACACGGAACGGTGAAAACGACTAAAAACGCTGTATTCTGCAGCCAGGCCAGTAGATGGCGATGTCACTTTGAAAAGAAACACTACTCGCCTATAGAATGCACATGCGCATGATGTCACCGTTTTCACAAATTTGCATTTATGTAGTTTACACAGAGAAGATAAGTGTATCGTTTTCAAAAACTTGCACTTTGAAAGTCCTAGTTAGGACGGTACAACATGAACCAGTTCTGCAGCTCTGATTTATTTGTTACTCTCCTTCAGATCTACCCATAATTCTGCAAACAAGTGAATCTGTCTCTGTTCTTGTCTCCTCCAGGCTTCATATCGGTAAAGGTGTTCAGCTGGAGTGTAAAGGAGAGGGTGACGTGTGGGTGCGCTGCCTCAGTGACCACGCTGTGTTTGTCCAGAGTTATTATCTGGACCGTGAGGCTGGACGAGCTCCGGGTGACGCCGTCCACAAAATTTACCCCAGTGCCTACATCAAGGTAACACAACCGCCATCACCCTCTCCACCTGTTATTTACAGTATACTGAAGTCTTTACGAATAAACAAGAGTACCTTCTTGACATAGCAGCATGCTAATATGCAGGTATTCTTTTAAAGTAGCACAGAAATACTATGGTATATGAGTATGACAGCGTGAGGACGCTACTCTTGATTTAAAGTTGACAAACACCAGTCAAGCTACAGTACACTTATTTTTAGAGTTAGCCACACTAGTAGTTAGCAAAGACTTTAGATACACAGAGACGGTGCACTCATAATACTTTTGAATGGGAGAAAGTGTAACATACAATATGGCAAATAGTGCCCTTCTGAATAAAAGAGCCAAGCGCTGATTGGTAAAGTTGTAATATAAAACAGTCATTATTCTGACATGCACTCTTATGACCGCATATGAACATTGGCTGGCCTAGCCTGAAAAATAAACCCTTTTAATGCTATTTGAGCATAAGAAAACATTTATGGGTCAGATTTTGTTGCTGATTTGAAATAGGTTATGAAATCATATTATTATTGCTGTTAGTAATATAAATGTTACAATCGGAATATTAGTAGTATTAATAATGTTTAATCATATTGTTTACTACTAAAACTAAATATATAATTAATAATATGAATATATGTTATAAAAATATAATTGATTAATAATATATATATATATATATATAAATAATAAAATTAAATCATTATTTATTTTTACTATCAGAATATTATATTAAATAATACAATTAAATCATATTTATGTTCAGAATCAGAATATGAAAATAGTTAAAATCAGAATATTAATAATATATAATAATTTATTTGTGTACTGTTAGTAACATTAAAGCATATTTATTTTACAATCAGAATAATAATAATATTAAATATTAAAATGAAATTATTTGTTCACTCAGAATATTAATATTTAATAATATTAAGTCTATTTGTGTCTGTTACTAAATTGAATAACAAGTAATATAAAATATTACTATCAAAATATATATTAATAATTATATCATTATTTACTATCAGAATATTAAATAAAAAATAAAAGCTATATATAATTAAATAATATGAAGTCATATTATTGGTTTATTATCAGAATATTTATAAAAGTAATATAAATAATATTAAATATTAAATTGTATTACTTATGTTACAATCATCAATGTTTATCTGGCCCAAGAAAAATAATGCAACTGATAAAATTAGAGAAAAGTCCAAACTATGAATGTGTGTAAATCTTTTATGCCGCCCATGTACCGTTTTAAAAGTGAAGTCATGTTTTTTGTAGTATTTGTGCCGTTTCAGTGCAGTGTAACAAGTTTGCATCCTATTTGATGTCATGTACCTGTACATGGCTTTAATTAACATATGGCAGCAGGAACAGCGGATTCAAGAACTATTCTACATATGTCTTCTGCTGTGTAATTCAACATCTTCACCCACTACTGAATGAATATGACAGCTGTGAAGTTGCTCTGGTTTGATGTTTCGGTCTTGTGTCTGCAGGTGTTTGATTTGCGTCAGTGTCACCGGCAGATGCAGCAGCAGGCGGCTACGGCTCAGGCTGCGGCGGCTGCGCAGGCGGCCGCGGTCGCTGGAAACATCCCGGGCCCGGGTTCTGTGGGGGGCATCGCCCCTGCTATCAGTGAGTCTTTCATTTATAGATCAATATTACATCAGTTTCTGCCATTATTATTGAAGCCCAATCACAGAGCTGCGTGTGGCGATCTGAGCTGGTAACTGAAAGATTGTAATTTTGTGGATTAATCCATTACATCTTATTATTAGAGAACTTATTCAGAACGTTTTCTGCATTAAAAAATACTGGAAAAATTATTTTCATGACATTCCATTAGCCTAACGCTTCTACTTTTTAAAATAATTTGATTAATGATTACTTTGGTTCTGTTGTTTTGAACATCTGCATCCCCCCATCGATACAGACAAAACGGTGTATACTCTTGACAGTGTTTCCTGGGTTTAATAATGATCCCGTCCGCCTATCCTCAGGTCTGTCTGCTGCGGCAGGCATCGGCGTGGACGACCTGCGGCGTCTCTGCATTCTGCGCATGAGTTTCGTGAAGGGCTGGGGTCCGGATTACCCTCGCCAGAGCATCAAGGAGACCCCGTGTTGGATCGAAATTCATTTACACCGGGCCCTTCAGCTCTTGGACGAGGTTCTGCACACCATGCCTGTAGCCGATCCGCAACCTCTGGACTGATGTTCGAACATTTATTACCTTTACATTACAGTGCATATAGCTCAAAATGACTGACATGACCTCTGACTTTAGCCATGGCATCTGGCATTTGAAAACCAGCAATACATCAAACAACACTAACACTGTTAGATCAAACAGAACTGTTCAGCGAAATGACCTTTTTTTTTACACCTTAACGAGACCTTCACTTTTGATGTTCAAACAAGAAATGGACTCATTCAAAATGTTTGGAGTGGAGACATTTAGAAATGTGTATTATATTGCATTGAATCCAGTGTCATGAGTTTGGATCAGTCAGATCTATACTGTGGCCACATACACACTGCAGCTGAATACAGATGTCACTCCTCTTCAGAGGTGCAACACAAGATGACCCATGTGCAAAAAAAATCTGAACTCAATTTATACAATGTAGTTTTATGAACAATTTACTAAGAAATTCGTTGAGCTTGTCATTCATCATAGTTCATAAAATCATTTTCCTTTAAATTATTGCATTAAATTGAATACAGTAATTTAAGTAAGAATGGTTTTACGAACTATTTACTGAGAAATTCCTGGTCACATAAGTTAATGCTCAAATCATTGCAGCAAATTATGTAAATATGGTTTCAAAAACTAAATGGCTTCTGTTTCATAAAACTATTCCTCCTGTAAACAATTTGTGTAAGAATGGTTTTATGAACAATGTACACAAAAATTGTTCTGCTTGTGTTTCTTAAATAAGGCCATTCTCACATTTACAGAAGTTATACAGAAATTTGGGATTACGTAAATTGTTGCATTCTATGGAAGCTTGTTTCCGCCATGAAAAAAAATAAAAAGGTAATTGAGACTTTTTTATCTTGCTATTCCAATTCTGACTTTTTTTCTCAGAATTACAAGTTATAAAAGAATTGCGAGTTATTAAGTCAGAATTGTGAGATATAAAGTCCAATTGTGAGGGGAAAAAAGACATTTTTTTTGCAATTCTGACTTTATAACTCATAATTGTGAGTTATCTCGCAGTTCTGAAAAAAAAGTCAGAATTGTGGGATAAAAACTCGCAATTGCGAGGAAAATCAGAATTGCAACTATATCTCGAAAATCTAACTTTATAACATGTAATTGTGAGTTTAAATCTCGCAATTCTGAGAAAAAAAAGTCCGAATTGTGAGATTAAAAAGTGCAAATTACTTTTTATTTTATTTTTTAATTCGTGGCAAGCATTACAAAGCATGTACACTAAAAATTCAGAGTCATGTAAATTGTTGCATTCTATTTAACTATAAATGGTTTTACAAACCATTCTTTATGCAATTCATGAAATATATACATGATTAACACATGAATAAGAAAAACAATTTACATATTCAGTTCGATGCAGCAGACTTTTATGAACAGTTTGCACAAAAATGTGTTCAGCTTGTGATTGGCACTTCTAAAGCTCAGTAAGTATGTGGCCAGAATATTGTCCTTTGTGTGTGTTTTAACTCCTATGCATTATTTTTTATATCACTAATGTTCACTCATTTATATCAAGCACTTGGTTACTTTATATCACTTGTAAAGGTTGTTTTCCCTGGAACAGGCCTCCATCTCAGCATTATCAATCACTTCTCTGTCTCAGTATGGCTGATTCTTTCAGAGACCAGACAATGAGTGCATTCACAATAAAAACAGGCTCATCTTGCTTCTAGACATCTGTTTGACACTGTCAGAAGACATGAAATGTGATTTCTTTGAGATGGGGCCAAATATATTTTGTCTTTGATATAAAACTCCATTTAGTTCAGATGGTTTAGATCAGATAACTTGATTCTTTTATTGTACTAACCAGTTTTGTCTGGTCTTCTTTTAACTGTATGTGCATTTGTTTATCTTTTTTCTTAATGATGCATGTTCATGTTGGCATGGAGATGGAGCAACCTGTGATAATCAAACCGTTGGCAACAGTTTTGAATCTGAAGGTGTGTTCAGAAATTTTGCAGTATGTATATTGTTCACAGTACATATATATATACAATGCATAATGCTCAATTTGATCTATTTTTAGTACGACTAAATAATATTGAAGTACCGAAATAATATGAGCCATGATTTTCAGATTAAATATATTATTACATAAAATAAGATTACAAATGCATTAATTTTCAAGATGATAACTGAATACCATTTGCTGAATTAACATGAAACTTGGCTCAACTTGACTAAAATATAACAAACTACTGTTTTAACCCTCTGGTGCTCCTTGCATGCAAAAAATGAGTGACTGAAATCATGAAATGAAATGAATATACTACATTTTAGTTTGATGTTTTTTATTTAACATTTTATATTTTTATGGTATTTATCCACTTTTTGAGCATAGACCTGAAAATGAAATTTACTCATAAATCTTGAATGCTTTGGAGCACAGACTTAATTTTGGTCTTTTTTTTAAAGATGACACTTGGCAGATTATTGCTAAAGTGAAAAAAGTTTTTAAAAAAGTGAAGTTTATTGTTATGAAAAAATGCACAAAAATACTATTTACAATTTTATATGAAATATATATTTTCCAAAACATGTTTTACTTTAAAACTCAAAGAAAATCAAAACCATAAATCTAAACAAGTTGTGTTCCAAATTTGAGGTTGATATCTCAAAAAAATGAGCTTTCAGTAAGATTTTGTTTGGCCGCAGTACCAAACGTTTCCACTAGATGAAATTCGTTTCCCATTCAATTCCAATGCAAACAATACAAGTGTGGCTATTTTTTTTTTCAGGACCATTATACTTTTTCGAATAATGTCTGTGATTTTTTTCTGTGTTCACATAGCAAGTGCCAAAACCTTTACCAAGTTTCCTACCAGAGGGTTAAATGTTTAGCATTGCATATTACAAACTTAAAAAAACAAACAAAAAAACAGCATGCAGTATATACTATATGGAGTATATAGTATGTATGCTAGTATTCCTTTCTGAATACAACCTGTATGTCAACCAGAGACAGTTGAAGTGTGTAAGTGACTTGTTGAGCAGGTTGTTCAGGCTGATGAAGTTTTCCACTGTTTCTTCACTTATTACTGTTCTTTTGACATGTACATCAACATAATGACTGATCTGATCAACAGAAGATTGATATCACCATATGACTGAACATGCTGTAGATATGAGAATACAATAATTTTGATTATTTTGTCAACAATGAAAACTTTCTCCCTGAAACTATTAAATGTGATGGTCTGGTTTGTATTTTTTTTTTAAATAACTGTTCACTATATAAAATTGCATATTTTTTGTGTACAATCAGAGGCACTTTTGAGGCTGTAATTATTGCAATGCAAGTTTTTACTTCCAACAGCTTCCAATGCAGTCAAATTGATGAAATTATGACTTCAGTAACTTGTATTTTTGCTGAAACTCTAGTGACCATGCCCATTTTTCATAATGGAAAACATATTACCAAACTTTGTGTTTTTCACGACTTTCCTCAAATGTCTCCAGAATATTTTTCTTTCTCGCAAACGCCAGTTTGACTGCAGCTTGACACCCATAAAATATGGCTGAAGGTAAAACTCAAACCACACACACACACACTTAGGTGAGTTTTAAATGAATCAATTTATTAAGGAACTTTAATATCAGAAAAATAAAAATCTTAATTCTTTTTTACAGCAAATATATAATATCAGTGCTTTGGCCACAGGACAGTAAGGCCATATCATAAAATATATTTTAAATTTTAATACAACTTATATGCCATCATGTCCCTGCATATGTGTATATACATAATAAAAGAACACTAAAATTATCAAATACAGAAACATTGTTGCAGTGTGATGGTAAAAATCCCTCAGATAAACAAAATTCCTAGTTATGTTTAACATAGGACTTTTATTTGTTCATAATGTGGTAGTATGCAGACCTAATGCAGCGTATATATATATATATATATATATTGGATCCTTGGCTTTTTGTTGCGATTTAGGAATCGTTAGATAATAAATCAGCAGTGTGCTTTTTCCTGCTATAGTACCTAACGTCAATACTCTACAAGCTAATACTTATGGCAACCAGCAGCCGACTGCTTGCCAAATAGTCTTACATTTATTCTTAATATATATATATGTATTTGAATATGAAATATAAACTACAGAAATACTACAAATTTGTAAAAAAAAAAAAAAAAAAAAAAAAAAAAGTCAAAGTGAATCTTGAGAGGTTATGTATCTCTGATGCCTTAGCTTCTCTGAGTTTAGTGGTGATTGTGAAATAGACGTCATTAGCCGTGTCAACCTGCACTTTGAGAAGGGATTGTTTACAGCACGTTCTTGTCACCAGAATCACTCCTCTCAGGTCCTAAGCGCCCCGTTCCTCTTGGTACGACACCCTGTGCTGGCCCGGCACGACCCGTTCAGTTAAGGCAATGAGAGGAGTCGTTACGGACATATATCGTAATGCAAAGGGCCTCTTTCGTAAAACAATCAACCATATTTTTTACGTACATTACCACTCGTTGTTTCTGCCAAGCAATAAAACAATTTAAAAGATAATTGCAACTTTTTATCTCACAATTCTGACTTTTTTCTGAGTTTACCGGTATATCCAACCCGATCTTACAGCAATTTGTACGTATTTTACGAGGTGGCTAATTCATATGAATGACCTACCTCTAACCCCGCCCCTAAACCTACCCATCACTGGGGTTTAGACAAATCGTATGAATTCGTACGAGTGAGGTCGTACGAATTAACCACCTCATAAAATATGTACCAATTGGTCATGAGATAGCGTTGGTATACTCTGACTTTTTTTTCCTTGCAATTGCAAATTTATATCTCGCAATTCTGACTTTTTTCCTCAGAATTGTGAGATATAAACTCGAAATTGCCCGTGTGAGGGGGGAAGATTTTTTTTTTTTCAGAATTGCGATTGGACTTTATAACTGGAATTTGCGAGTTTTATTTCTGACTTGACTTGCGAGTTTATCACACAATTCTGACTTGGAATTTGTTTATATCACACAATTGCGATTCTGAGAATTTGCGAGCTTTATGAATTTGCATCACAAATTCTGACTTGACTTGAATTTGCGAGTTTATATCACACAATTCTGACTATAACTCGAATTTGCGAGTTATACACAATTCTGACTAACTCGAATTTGCGAGTTTATATCACGCAATTCTGATTCTCGAATTTGAGATTCTGACTTTATAACTCAAATTTACAAGTTTATATCACAATTCTGACTTAACTCGAATTTGAGAGTTTATATCACACAATTCTGACTATAACTCGAATTTGCGAGTTTATATCACGCAATTCTGACTTATAACTCGAATTTGTGAGTAATATCACATAATTCTGACTTTATAACTCAAATTTACGAGTTTATATCACAATTCTGACTTAACTCGAATTTGAGAGTTTATATCACACAATTCTGACTATAACTCGAATTTGCGAGTTTATATCATGCAATCTGAATTATAACTCGAATTTTGAGTTAATATCACATAATTGACTTTATAACTCAAATTTACGAGTTTATCACAATTCTGACTTAACTCACACAATTCTGACTTATAACTCGAATTTTGAGTTAATATCACACAATTCTGACTTATAACTCAAATTACGAGTTATATCACAATTCTGACTTAACTCGAATTTGCGAGTTTATATCACACAATTCTGACTTTAAAACTCAAATTTACGAGTTTGTCACAATTCTGACTTAACTCGAATTTGCGAGTTTATATCATGCAATTCTGACTTTATAACTCAAATTTGCGAGTTTATATCACGCAATACTGACTTTATAACTCGAATTTGCGAGTTTATATCATGCAATACTAACTTTAAAACTCAAATTTACGAGTTTGTCACAATTCTGACTTTATAACTTGAATTTGTGAGTTTATATCATGCAATTACAAGAAAAAAAGTCAGAATTGCGAGATAAAAAGACGCAATTACCTTTTTATTTTTTATTCAGTGGCAGAAACAAGCTTTCATAGTGTTTCCATCTAAAGTAGCGAATTAAACTTGTTCGAAAAAATGCAATATAGCATAAAACATTGTGAATAAAGCAGTTTCCTTGCTGTGTTCGAGTGAACAAAATCTTCACTTTTTGTCAGACTGGCGCAGAGTTTTAATAAAATAATAAAAAGTTGCTGCAACCAGGGAAGCCTATGACTCTTCCTCCCCCCATGCAGACGAAACACAATAACAAACACTTTCGTTATTTTGTGTTCGGATGCCTGATGTTTGGGAATGTGATTGTGTGAGACAGTTCTGGAAGGCAATTACACCAAATCATTTTGACGTCAGACTTGGCTCAGGTATTTCAGAATGATATTTTAGATGGTGTGCAATGAGATTGATCCACTGGTTAGTTATCCAATCACATGATTTTTTGTTTTGTTTCGCAATCAGGAATTTATCTAGTAAATTTGTTTCTATCATAGTTTATGTGCACATTTTCTTACCAATAAAAAAAAAAAAATTGCCTCAAATGAGTGCATATGTTTTTATACGCATTTTAAGACTTTACACGCGTTTTAAATACAGCATTTTTTTTATGCGATATCCCAAAATACACAATAATATGTGGATGGGAACACAGCTACTGAATGATTTGAACGCGAAAATGGGTTTTATTCATGCAATACAAGCGGAGCCAATGTTTAAATGTCTAAAAACTTTTTGTGTGTAACGTGACTCAATTTATTGCAACAATTTATGCAGGAACGGTTTAATGAGCGTTTAATGGCGATGTGCAACCTTAAATGCTTATGGAGATGTTCAAAGTGCAGGTGTCAGGGTCGTGGAGGTCAGGACGGCTCTTGTATGATCGCATGCTGCTTGACTCTAGTGTTGAAAAACAGAAACTCAAGGCCACAGATGCTTTCTCAGCAACAGTGCCAGTGTGCACCGCTACCGTCATGGAATCAGGCACATGAAAATGTAAACACAGAGTCGATACCTTGAAAACAAAGTAAACTAACAAAAAACACGTAGGTGATGGCAATTTAGCGCTGCTAAACCCCAGCACTGCTTGCCGTAAGTACGACGTAGCAGCTAAACGTAAATGGGGAAATCTTTCTTTGAGATGAACTTAATTGAAAACCTGCATTTCCCAGTTATTTAAACATAATAAAGAAGGAAGAAGTATTTATCAATGTAAAAAATAAACCAGTTTGCTCCTTGTGATCCCAAACCTCTCGCTCTCTACGCGCTTTGCAGGATGGAGTTGGAACACTCCAAACAGACGAGGTTTTGCCCACCCAGGACGAGCGCCGCCACATTGTCTCCGCAACGAACGCATGGAGGAACCTGGCTGTGTTTGGGGAAGGTACGCATGTCCGGCGGAGAGCTGGAGCCCGTGCTGTCGCTCGACGGGGAAAATGCGGGACCAAAGGCCGGGAGACTCTGAGAATTCTCCTGCACTAACCGAACCAGCGGATGATCCAGTGCCTCCGGAAGAGTTGGAGACAGACGAGCGAGAAGGGATGGAGAGAGCCTTGGCGTAGTCGGCAAACTCGCGCCTCCCCGATCAAAGGTGCTCCACAAGGGATTGGTGGACGGGGCCGTCATCGTTAGCCCGTCGTATCCGGCCGAATCTTCCGACCCCAAGGGCAGCTGGGTATCGCCAAACCAGAACGTACCGCCGGTGCTGCCGGGACTGAGATCCGCCACTCCGCTGCCTTTCCCGCTGTAGTAGGACTCGCTTGAGTTGCTTCCAAGCGAGCTGGAGCTGTCGTTGCGGTACCCTGCGGCATTGCTGTGGAAACTGCCGTTGTCAAAGCCGGAGAAGAGCCAGGCTCGGTTGCTGCCCGACTCGAAGCCAACATCGGTGCCGTTGTAGTGGAAGTCGTCATCGTCTACGCTGGTGTCCACGTTTCCCGCGGTACGCATAGCAATATGGGCTTCGATTTCCTCCCGAGCTCGATCCACGTTCTCAGGCATGCCGGTCACCTCAAACACTGGCTCTTTGTCACGGCTTGGTGTGACGATGTAAGTGTGGGTTTGCTGCTGGATCCTCTTGATAGTCGCTCCTTTCGGTCCCACCACGAGCCCTACCATTCGATACGGCACCCGAACCTGAATGGTTGTCTGTCCCGGATGGCAAGGGATGCTGTTGTGCCCAACGTTTGGCGCCAATTTGTTCCGAGATGCCCGGATGAGGGAAAAATGCTCGGCCGCTGACAGAATCTCACGCTTCGCCATGATGACGTCCTCCTTCCGTCCGGTCACTACAAACACTGGTTCTTCTCCTCTAACGGGTGTTTTAATGTAAGTGTTGGTCTTTGCTCTCAGAGCTTTGATCTTGCAGCCTGAAGAGAGCAGAAATACAAAGACAAGTCAACACATTGGTAGCTTAAAAAGACATTAATCAATCAGTCAATCAATCACAATGATAGACAAGTGATCTCCTCTCAGGTGTAATTAGAGCAGTTCTTGATGTTGATTGGTCATTACTAACATAACAGGGGTGTTGTCAATGTGCTAGTTCACTAGTATTACACAACTTGTTGTCATTCAGTGCAGTGAGGGAACATCACGTCATCACAGATAAGTGGGGCAGTTATAATCCATAGTGAACACATGCAGTTCAGTGAGGTCAGTTAGAGCATATATTTAGAGCACCATTTTCATCAAGGGATCATTATAAATTTACTGATACTATTATATACAGTCTGCTGATATTTTCATAGACCTCATCTCACCTATATATATATATTACACAAACACATACATACATACACACACGCATATATGCGTGTGTATGGGTCATTGACGAATAAGGTTTTTAAAAGTGTAAAAAAAAAAAAAAAAACATAAATGGAGATATAATTAATTTTGAAGTTTTATTAAAGGGTTAGTTCACCCAAAAAAATGAAAATTCAAAAGAACAAAATAACAACTTATATAGTGATGGCCAATTTCAAAACACTGCTTCATTAAGCTTCGGAGCGTGAATCTTTTCGGAGTATGAATTTTTTTTGTATCGAATCATGATTCGGATCGCGTGTCAAACCGGCAAACTGCTGAGATCACATGACTCTGGCACTCCGAACCGCTGATTCGATACACTGATTCATTATGCTCCAAATCTTCCTGAAGCAGTGTTTTGAAATCAGCCATCACTATATAAGTCGTTATTCTGTTTTTTGGCTCACCAAAAATATTCTTGTCGCTTTATAATATTAATATTGAACCACTGTACTCACATGAACTGATTTAAATATGTTTTTAGTACCTTTATGGATCTTGAGAGAGGAAATGTCCATTGCTCCCTATGGAGGCCTCACTGGGCCATCGGATTTCAACTAAAATATCTTAATTTGTGTTCCGAAGATGAACGAAGGTCTTACGGGTGTGGAACGACATGAGGGTGAGTAATAAATGACATTATTTTCATTTTTGGGTGAACTAACCCCTTTAAGTGTTATCAATGAGATTATGTGGTTTTTATAATCAATGAACACTGCTTTTGTCATTTTTACAAGATAGACAAAATTTGTCACCAAAAAGGAATTTGGTTTAACTAAAATTTCGGTTTTACCAAATGACACTTTTGGTTATACTGAATGACGATATTTTCAAACAATGGTAACAGGCTGATATCTATCTAGATAGCAAAAGGACAATCAAACATTTTATATTTAGTACAAGTTTTTAAAATATTACAAAATTTTCCATGTTTTATAGTGGTTGTACCGAATGACCTGATGTTTCGGGACATGCGTATGTATGAGCAAGTGAAAACATTAATTTTTCAAATAGTTAAGAGAGTTAATTACTTTGCTTCACAATCATGTGGTCCTTTGCAGGTGTCTGAATGATGTCACATCCTGTCACATGATACAGTATTGACTACATGACTTGATCCAAAATGGTCCTTTTATATTGGTTACTCCGAATGACATCAATGAAATTCTTTCTCATAACAAAGCAACGACTTCTACACATAATTTTAATAGCATTTTGCACTATGTTGATATATGATGTTATAAAATCATGCCAGAAAACAATATATATACACATTTATTACATTTTTAGATATTTTAATCACAAATGAAATGGCTGTACTGCCCTTTGGATGGTTAAACAAACACTTCAAAATCTTTAAAATGCCTTTATATGTAGCAAAATCTAATTAAAACCTTTTGGATTCAATAAAAGAGATCTAGTTGTACTACCTTACATACTTGGATGTAATTTCTTTGTCTAAATATTGACTAAAAATGTATATATATAGGTGAGATGAGGTCTATGAAAACATCAGCAGGGCGAGTACAAATATGAATCACTAATCCAACAGGCACCAACACAAAAAATCCTTAATGTTAAGACCTGCTCTGGCTGAAAAGTGAGACAAGATGAGTCACAGAATATTAGAATATCAAACATGACACAAGCAAACAAACCCACCCTGTCGACCAACTATTTCCGCCACATGCTCAGATGTGGGCACCATCACGCACTCTGTTGTGTTCACGCTCTTCCTCCTGGTATTGAGTGCACCTCTCACCCTCCTGCATCATCATCATCGCCGCCATCATCATCCTCCCCTGAACCTGGTGGTAGCCTTGGGACTCGCCCAGCCCGTCCTGATAGAGCCCACCCGTCCCCGGAGCCTCCATGCCTGTGAGGGCCAGGGCCCTCAGCTGGTCCAGATCAGCATCATGTCTGATAATGTTGTTGTTGGTGGTGATGTTTTCCTCCTCTGATCCAGTTTGGGACAGGGGCTGGAGGTCCAACACCGCACCCAGGACACCCAGATGAGAAGTATCACGTGGTTCTGATGGACTCTTCATCCCGGAGGCTCAACCGCTCAGGTTCTGTACCAGTACCGGGAGGTCCGGTTCAGTATCGTCTGACTCCAAGAGTTGAGCTGCGTTACTGGGCATGCTCGACCAACAACGTGTCCTGCTTTCGCTGCGGGACACACATAAACAAACAAACAAAAGTGTCATGGCGAAGCTCTTCTGTTACTGTAGTTAAGTGCACAGAAATACAATATGTCATGTATAAAGTGTGTTAAATGTATTTAAACTTACAGTTGATGTTTATAGCAGCGGCAGCTGTGGTTCCGTGACCCTGTTCTACTGGATCTCTTTGTTTACGGTTCTTCGGGGATCCTCGCGCAGGTTAGTGAACAGTTGATCTGCGCTCACAGCGCCTCTCACCGCGCGGATGAACTGCCAAACTCTTCGTTTAGCAGACAAACGTCATTTCTTTTTTGCGCCCGCAAAAACACCTTATAGGAACTATAAATAAAAATTAATAGCACTTTAAAAAAATGTATATTAAAATTCATGTCAAAATTCTCTTGTAATTTCACTTCTGCTGTTCGTTTTTTCTACAAGGATTGTTTTTAATTGAAACTCAATATCGTGACGCTGATAAAATTGTTCTCCCTTACTCCCTTACTTTTTAAATTGCTTGTGTTTTTCTTTGTAGGTCATTGATGAATATGTTAAATCTGAATTCAAATATGAATGATGAATTCATAATGATGATTCAATATTTGCAATATGATGATGCAATAAATAGGCAATGATGATGAATTCAATATTGCAATATGATGAATTCAATATTTGCAATAAATAGAATGATGAATTCAATATTGCAATAAATAGGCAATGAATGATGATTTGCAATAAATCTATGCAATAAATGAATGATGAATTCATATTTGCAATAAATATGATGAATTCAATATTTGCAATAAATAGGCAATGAATGATGAATTCAATATTTGCAATAAATAGGCAATGAATGATGAATTCAATATTTGCAATAAATAGGCAATGAATGATGAATTCAATATTTGCAATAAATAGGCAATGAATGATGAATCAATATTGCAATAAATAGCAATGAATGATGAATTCAATATTGCAATAAATCAATGAATGATGAATTCAATATTTGCAATAAATAGGCAATGAATGATGAATTCAATATTTGCAATAAATAGGCAATGAATGATGAATTCAATATTTGCAATAAATAGGCAATGAATGATGAATCAATATTTGCAATCAATGAATGATGAATTCAATTGCAATAAATAGGCAATGAATGATGAATTCAATATTTGCAATAATATGATGAATTCATAAATAGGCAATATGAATTCAATATTTGCAATAATTGAATGATGGGATGTGCAATAATAGGCAAATGATGAATTTTGATGCCATAAATAGGCAATGAATGATGAATTCAAATTGCAATAAATAGGCAATGAATGATGAATTCAAATAAATAGGCATGAATGATGAATTCAATATTTGCAATAAATAGGCAATGAATGATGAATTCAATATTTGCAATAAATAGGCAATGAATGATGAATTCAATATTTGCAATAAATAGGCAATGAATGATGAATTCAATATTTGCAATAAATGCAATGAATGATGAATTCATTTGCTAAATAGGCAATGAATGATGAATTCAATATTTGCATAAATAGGCAATGAATGATGAATTCAATTTGCAATAAATAGGCAATGAATGAGATATTTGAATGATGAATTCAATATTGCATAAATAGGCAATGAATGATGAATTCAAAATTTGCAATAAATAGGCAATGAATGATGAATTCAAAATTTGCAATAAATAGACAATGAATGATGAATTCAAAAGCATTTTGTCATCTATATGAGCTAACACATTACTTGCTTAAAGTGCTCTATTTTCACGCACTAATTTTGAACTTGGTGTACTAAAAATTCTTCATATATCTGTATTAAAAAAATTATTTAGTTGCCACTCTTATACACTTATGGGTTCAAGTGTACTACAAAACATTTAGTTCAAATTCATGGTGTCTCAAAATAGCACAGTTGAGTACACTTAGATGTTCTTTTGTGGTTTATTAAGAATTTGTAGTTTATTAAGGCAACTTTTTAACCATTCATTTTGCAGTAAATATAAAATTACAGTTACTCCTAAAGATTATGATGTCTGCATTCTTAAATATACCTGTCAGATTGTCCAACCTGGACTTACTGCATTCTTATATATATGCATATATATATATATATATATATATATATTAGATGGGCATTAATACTGTGATGATATAGGTCATTGTGCCACATTTAATTCACATGTTTACCTTTTAAAGGGATTTCTGAAGTACTAGGGCAGTAAAGAGTTCTACCCATATTTGCTCAGCCCTACACCTGTTTGGCAATCACATATGTTTTCCCTTTAAAAAAGACATGCAGACAGTCAATTAAATCTTAAAATAAAAAAAAAATGAATGTCATTTACATTATTTTATGTACTTTTGTTTTTAAAGATTTGGAATGAGGATTTTTAAAAATGTTATATATGTTTATTATTTCAGTATAAAACTTTTAGTAAAGTGAAGTGAATTTGGTGTTGTTCACAAACACACAGGCACTGAGGGTTTGAATATTGAGTTTAATATTGAGGAATGAAACAGTTTTCAATAGTTCCTCTATACAGTATGGCAGATCATTGTGTGTGTCTGTTATTAGAGAAGACAGACTGTTTTCTGCATGTGGTTAGTGACCAAAGGGGATCAGAGGGTCACTGGCGGTTTTAGGGTGCTGGACTCCATTCACAGTCAATTTCTCTCCATTGCAGGAGAGAGCTTGAATTATCATCATATGAACGCACTTATTCACTCCAACGTACCTGACGAGAGAGAGAGAGAGAGAGAGAGAGAGAGAGAGAAATCTTCATATATAATACTCACATTGATAGCGAACTAAACGCATAAATTTTTTCATGACAGCAACCAAATTTCTGTGAGTTCTGCTACAGTGACCGTTGCTGACTAGATTTGTGTGTCCAGCAGCTCTACAGAGTTGAGAAAAGTTTTCTCTTATACAGACGCAGAGAAACTTTATACAGTGACATGATGCATTTTACCTTTCTGAGAGGACGGAAAAATGACTGGACACACCACACTCATTTAGGACACACTTCGTTTGCTTGTTGATATTAGAAACATACAAATTGTGCCTTGAAAGAGTTTCAGTGATGTCCAAAATCCATAAAAAACAAAAAACAAAACACTCAGTTACCTTCACCAGATGGTTTGTTCCAGCCACAGTCTGAATCCTATAGCTTAAAGGAATGTAAGCCTTAAGATTAGCTCCAACCATCTTTCTATGTCTGACTTCACCTGAATAAACAAATGCACATTTTATATTCATCTATATATTATTATTTTAATAAGATTGAATTTATTAGTTGCTATAGAGAGTCACATCTATCATTCAGATATCAGAAAACTTATGTAAAAAGTATTGTGACATTAAGTCAAAAGTAAAAGAGTTCTTTTAAAAATGACAACAAATAATTTCCCCAACACATTTTACAGCACCAAGATTATTTTACTGTTTTAATAAAAAACTGCATTTACTGCACCAGTGATTTTCAGTCTCCTACCTCATGGCAGATCTTCTTCTCCTCTGGAGTGACAACCTTCTCTGAGGTCCATGCTCCAACACCACACTCTGTAGTCATTGTGCTGGTGATCAAATCCTGGATGAAAAAACTGTATTATCAGGCAGTCTGTCTCACAGATTGATTCTGATCCACTATTTATGCTCCCAAAATCACATGACATGAGTCGTCATTTTAATTCCATGTAATCACATCAAAGGGCTGAATGAATAGGTGGAGTTTTACTTTAAGGCTGTTGTGTATTCAGTTCCAGTGAAAAGCTGTTCCAGTGGGTTGAATATTCATGATATTTCCCTTGTTGGGCATGTCAAGGCGCGAACAAATGGAGCTGAAAATATTAGGGTGCACTACTATGAAAATCACTCTGCTTCAGTGAGACATCAATAGAAAAAGTATAATTTCATAGATATCGTCAATAATAGTAGTTTAAATTAAAATATGTGTAAACTTAAAATATTAAAATATGTGTATGTTTAAATTAATGTGTAAATTAAAATATGTGTAAACTTTCATTTTCTGAAAAAAATTGAAAATTATATAAGTTTTAGCCATAAATGCTCATCTTGAACTAGCTCTCTTCTTCTCCTCTATTAAAATTCTGGCAGTGTAGACACTGCTAAGTGTAAGTAAAACTTATGTAATTTTCAATGTTTTTCAGAAAATGAGCAATGGTTTCACTAGATAAGACACTTATTTCTCATCTGGGATCGTGTAGAACAATTTGAAGCTGCAATGAAACTAATTTGACCTTCAACTGTTTGGTGCCCATTGAAGTCCACTATATGGAGAAAAATCCTGGAATGTTTTCATCAAAAACTTTAATTTCTTTTCGACTGAAGAAAGAAAGACATGAACATCTTGGATGACATGGGGGTGAGTAAATTATCAGGAAAATTTTATTTAAAAGTGGACTAATCCTTTAATCACCATCAAGCATCATTTTGTTTTATATTTTTTCCCCCTTGTTTTGTTTTTTAGGAATGGCACTCACAGAGACACAAAATACACATTGACAGAATAATTACAGACTTAGATTGATTTGATAATGATCAAATTCCTTGCTTAGCTTTGTAAACAATCAAGAACTTTTGTGAAACTGAAATAACAACGTAAAACTGTGACTAAAAACTGACAAACACTAAGTGGAGATACTGAGACCACCAGGGTAAGAGATGAAGTTTCATACCAACCCCTGAAAAACATTTTAAATGGACAATGATTTACGAAGTGTAGTTGACACGTGGACTTTTTAAACCTTTTTTAATTTCCATTTTGCCTTCAATTTTATTCTTAAATAATGGTACAATGTGACAAATGGATTTTGCGAATGCTAGCAAAGTACTCTTTAAAATAGTTTCAGAAGGCGTGTCGCATGTCACGCCACAGGACATGTCAATAATCTGGAGTTACTCACCAGTAAAAAAAAAAAAAAATGTCAAGGAATTTACATGCTCAAGTTCTAAGTAAATTACAAGGAAGTAATGCCAAACTTTGTTTTTTATTCATTTATGGGAACCATCTCCACCCCTAATGATGAAGTTTAGCTTCAGAGCCCTATATATAAACATCTGTACAGTGTTACAATTCTAATTGTATGTCTAAAACATACTGCTGCAATTTTGAACCAATAATCTGAAAAAAGTCAAGTTTTTTTAATGTAGGCTATTTATCTGACTCTAATAAAAACTACTGGCAAGGACGCACTATAAAAACACAAGGACTGCAAGTTAATATAAGACAGAACACATTGGGTTGTTTATTTGACCCAGCATAATGGGTTGATTCATTTTTACTATAATATAGCTTCTTTTTCTTCTTCTTTTTTACTTCATACACAAATTAATGTTTACAGATTAACTTAAATCCTCTAAACATTTTAACATACTCCACACAACCACTGGCTTGCATGATAATTCCTTTATTTTCAATCATATTTTACAGTATAGAATTTTAAGTATAGCATTACATTACAGCTCGTTTAACAAAAAAACAAACAAAAAAAAAAAAAAGAGTAGAGGATTAGACGACCTTTGAAACTAAGCTTTAAAGTCCCCCTGAAATCAAAATTTACCTTTTTTAGCTTTTAGTATGAATATGTTGTTCGCATTTAGGAGATATAAGCATTGAAATCTTACAGTCTCTCACTTCTGCTAAAATAGATTTACATTTAGTCATTTAGCAGATGCTTTTCTCCAAAGCGACTTACAAATGAGAATAGTAGAATCAATCAAATCAACATGAGAACAACAGTATGTGAGTGCTGTGTGAAGTCACAGTTACGTCAGTAAAGTGCTCGTAGCAAGGAATTTTTTTTAATAAATACACAAATAGATGGAAGAAGAATAGAAATCAAGGTAAGTGCTACTATTACTGCGTCAAGTCCTGACGAAAAAGATACGTCTTTAGCACTTTTTTGAAAATGGCTAAAGACTCAGCTGCTCAGATAGAGCGTGGCAGGTCATTCCACCAGCCAGGAACAGACCCGGAGAAGGTCCGTGAGAGCGATTTTGTGCCCCTTTGTGATGACACCACAAGGCGCTGTTCACTTGCAGAATGCAAGTTTCTGTAAGGCGTATAAGTCTGAAGTAGTGAGTTAAGGTATAGCGGTGCAGAGCCAGCGGTCGTTCTGTAGGCAAACACATGAACTGCTGCAACGCAAGCAGCACAGTCTACTCTTCGATATATATCGCCCTGTCTTCCTGTTTCAGTTGAAATTATGTCAACACATTGAATAATGCACGTTCCAACGCTCCTCAGTGGGCCTTTAAATATGTTATGTTATATTGTTATGTCAGTAGGTGGTGACTGACTGTTAAAATGTAATTCATTTATTAATTTCATATTAATGTTTTACATGATGAATTCTTTAGATTAGCCTACTAAAAATCTATAACATTTAGACATTTATAAAGACTAATTTTGAACATTAAATCAAACATTTTGTCAGAACCTCAAGTAAATTAGCCCTACATTTTATTTTGTTTGATTGTGTGTTTTGCTTTCCGAATGGTGGGAGAACATCTCTATTCTAAAAAAATAAATTATCCAGTCATAAATTCCCTGAGTCATTTTCATTACTCTCATGCTGATATAATCCTTAAATAAAATAATTCAATAAGCATCTTAATCTTTTTTGTTTAAGCGATCAGAAATCTCAGGCCCCCTCGTGGCTATACGCCACTGATATGTTCATAAAAAGCGAAAATATGTGCCATTGTTAATATACAAAACATGCTAGTTCACATTTTCTGTGTGTTTAAACCGAATAACTTGTTCATGTTAGATGTCCGGATGAAAGAAATTACAGGGTAAAATCACGGTTGATTGTTGTGATTGTGGTCAATTTACGTGTAAATAATAGATTTTATTTCAGTATGTGCTTATTTGCCAATATAAAAATGATTTAGAAAGTGTATTTGTATACTTGTTCAGACTCAGAGTAGTGTATATGTGTTATGAGAGTGACGATGATCATTTTGTAGTTTCATTTTAAAAGATACTAACGTAAAAGTTAAGATAACAGATGCGTGATAGCAGGGGCGGCGCCAGAGAATTCTGAACGCAGGTGCTGAGGGGGCGCTGGATGATTGACAGGGAGCTGGGCAATTACTTTTTTATATGAATAATAAAATAAATTCGATTTGCAACATTTTATAACATAATTATTGCCATTTTAAATGCAATTTTTCATTTTATGAAATCAAACAAGCACATAGGTCAATCAGTTCCCAAAGATTTATTTATTTTTTAATATAGGCCTAGACATTCACTGAACAAGCATTTCAGAATTCATTCAACGGCAATATGACAATAAAAAGCACTGGGATATAGTTACTTGCTATTCAAAGTCTCAACATAGAGCCTTCGCTCAAATGTGCCAAGCTGTTTCGGGCATCAGTTGCTTCTCAGATGTCTTTAAATGTCAGAGACAGGACAAAGATCTCTCACATGATCTCTTACATATAGAGAAGAGTTTGTACAAGCCAATAAATGCATCTCTACATGGTCCAAAAAGTAAATAAGTGTTAATGCGGAGAAGTGTGGAAGTATTAGCGCGCTTAGGTCGGCTACTGCAGGCGAGAGCGCGATCTCTTGCATACTTTTTCCTGTGGAAACTTAAAACACTTCGTCATTTGTGGTCATATACGAGTTATAAATGATTCGAAATGTTATTTATTTGTGTACAATCACAATAACACCAAAACACTGTGCTTTTGTAAAATAGAGAACTACGTGAAGCGCGTGCTCCAGGTCACGGAGACGGAGACGGCAGAAAGCACATATCCTGTTTGTTTTCACAATGAACCGGCTACTTGCCTCACAGACAAAAGAAATAAATCTATAGAAAGCTTGAAATATCTACTTTAGCCCTCTGGTGCTCTTCATTCACTTTTGACCGAAAACGTTTCTGTTTTGAAATGTTAAAAAAACACAGCTTCATCGGAATGGTACGAAACTTGGTGACTTTTATGGCATTTGGAATGCCATTAAAAAAAAAAAAAATTGAGGGCATGATTCGAGCATGCTAAGTGGTCGTAAAAAAAATAGTCTCACTTGTTGTCTTCGGTCAAAAGTGACCGACCATAGGAAATGAATCGAATTCGAATGATTCGAAAAGTCTAAGTGGTCGTAAAAAAAATAGTTACACTTGTGTTCTTCGGTCAAAAATGACCGAACATAGGGAATGAATGGGAAATCGACAAAAACACAAAAGTTCAGAGAATTTTGAGAGAATTTTTGTGTGTACAATCTACAAATTGGCCACAATTCTGAAAAAAATTACACAACAGTAAAGGGGTGACACTCTAAAACATCAAGAGTGTGATTCAGACACACCCACTTACACACACACACACACACACACACACAATTACATACACACATCTATGAAGCACTGTCTGTAACACAGAGCAAAGTTTTGAGAATATGTGAAATCCATTCAATAATCCAGTCATAATGCAGGAAAAGCTCACAGCAGTGAAGGAGTGACACTATAAAACATCAAGACTGAAATAAACACCCATTCACACACACATTATTCACACACACTTATGAACTGTGCACTTGGAAGTACAGACTTGTTCCTTCGCATCGTTCTGAGCATTTTTGACAAGAGCTGAGCTCTGTGTCAAGGACATAAAAAGTAAAAAGTCACGTGGCATTTTTTATGAATTCTAGATCAAAAAATAGGTAACAAAATGCTTCTTTGCATTCTCTTTCTAACACAATGTTTAGGTTCGACTGTAATCACAATCCAAAAACTAACACTTCAAATCTTGATAAGAAATAGTCTTTGAGAATGTCTAAATATACAGTTGGTACGGAAAGTATTCAGACCCCCTTAAATTTTTCACTCTTTGTTATATTGCAGCCATTTGCTAAAATCATTCGTTCATTTTTTTTCCTCATTAATGTACACACAGCAAGGTTATAATCGTTAACGAAAACGAACGAAAAAACGAAAACTAGGTGGGAAAAAACATTGTCGTTAACTGAAATAAAATAAAAACGAGGCATTACAAAAAAACGATAACTAACTAAAACTGTAATGTGTGTTTGGCAAAACTAACTAAAATAAAATAAAATTATAGATTAAATGTCCTTAGTTTTCGTCTTTATCAATGTCTTTCATAGAGCAAATAACGTTCAACTGCATTTCCTTTCCCTGCGTCTCTCACATACACGCGCGCGCGCGCACACACACACACACACACACACACACACACACAGCCTCCAGTCAGTGCACACCGCGTCTCCATGAGAACGAGTGTTCGACTTTGAAAGCAAGTTCGCTAAAGGTTGGTATTTTGTGAACACCTTTACACAAACACACATTAAAAAGTGGTATAAAAATATTTTTAATTCTAAATATAATTTTGTCAGTGTGTTAATGTCGACGCGAGAAGCGATTGCTACTGCAGCACGTTAACTAGACGCAAGTTTGAGGTAAAATGCACTTGGGTTGTCGATGTCAAAACACTATATAAGCTGTGATTCAAATATTAAATAATGTCATTTGTTTACTCTTGCACTGAATGTTTGCTGCTTCAATCCAAATGTGTTTGCATAGTTCACCCAAAATGAAAATTACTGTGAGAAAAAAATCAAGTTTACAGAGTTTTAGTGTCACTGAAGGTAAACCTGCGTTGCTCATGGTGGTTAACGTTACCTCTCTTAACGTGCTCTTGCTGGATGGCAAGGATTGCACTATGGACTACTGTAGCTTTTGTATGTTTTCATTTTTTTTTTTTTAACTGTATTTTATTTTTTATAACGAACAAGCTGCGATGTCACATTTCCGCTGCTGTGTTGTGTGTCCGTGAGGCGCGGGCGCGATTAAACAGCTGTCTTTGCTGGGGACTTGCCTCATCGTCATGGCAACGGTTAAGGCCTTTGCACACTGAGTCCGAAATTTTCGCATGCGTTTTTTCGTATTCGCAATCCTAAAAATTCGTCACGCACCGAGACCTTGCACACTGAGTCCGATGCGTATTAATGAATGCGTTGCGAAAAAATCGCAAAACAAATCGCAAAACAATACAAAATGAAGTCTTCAAGCAGTGAGCACGATTAGTTGTCTCCTCTCTTAAGAGAAAAAGAAAGAGAAAATATTGGGTCTATTCAATCCCGAGATTGCATAGAGAGAAAGGAGAATTCACCTCATCAAGGAGCTGCGGGATTATCCGAGCGTTTCAAAGTTTACTTCAGGATGTCAGTGGCTCTGTTTGATGCTTTACTACTGGCACAATCTGTCTTTATATTCGGTCTCTTTGTATTCCTCACGTTGTTAGTCATTCAGTGCTGCTGTTTTGTGCTGTAGACGACGTGGATCAACTTGTCAGATGGCATTCTGGATTTTTGCGTTCGCGTACGGTGGCTCTGAATTGTCAAAACGTCTCTCAAAATGCGTGCCACGGATGCGAAAAACGCAGAAAATCGAACCTGATCCGAATATTTTTTTGACGGACGAAAGTTTCGGAGGCAGTGTGCAAACGCGATTGACATAACGTGAGGTCGAATTTATTTTTTAACGTGCGAAAGTTTCGCATGCGAATTTCGGACTCAGTGTGCAATGACCTTTAGTAGTCAGGTCAGATTACGTCAGAGTTGGGTTGCCGTTTGTTGGATGCTCAGACACAAACTAACGCCGATTAAACATGTTCAGTCTGGTGAAAACCGACTCAGACGAACGCCAACAGGTGTATCACACCGATCCGATCAAACTCCAACAGACGAGTTTGTTGGCGTTTGTCGGTGCGGTGTGAATTGGCCTTTACACTGAATGTTTGCTGCTTCAATCCAGACGAGTAGGCTATTGTAAATTTAGTGTAGGATGTGAAAATTGTACAGCTGTGGTATTTGTATAGGGTGTGAATTCTGTATAGAAGATGTGTAGATTTTTGGTAGATTTTTTGGCAATTTTGTGAAGGTGTCACACACACACTAAAAAAATTGAAAAGCTGTATTTAAAGTTTTTTTTTGTGTGTTATTTGTCATGTTCTTTTCTCAGATTGAGCTCCCTGACAATCTGACAGAAATGTCTTGTTGTGGCTTAAAAATGGGTTGAAAAGGCTACATGCGGTTCATGTATGTCTTCTTTAAGGTCATTGCACACTGAGTAATCTTGTAAAAAAACGTTCGATGGCACCTTTAAGTAATTACAAGAAAAATTTCCCCCTTACTGCTTTAATATTTATATGACACTACTTAGCAAAATTTACTCAACATGTTCTCAGTAAAAAGCTTTTTATAAACTATAAGTAGTACCATTTTGTTTTAGACAGAACCTCCAATATCCTGTTATGAACTCAAGGACCTTCAGTATTTCAAGTGTCTCAAAGTGTCTTTTTTATGATGAGGTCACTGGAGGAACTGTTGACAGTCTTTAGAGTTCTTGCAGGAACATATAGACATTTTATAAGAGATGTTCCCGAATGAGAATTTTTATTTTCCTTTTTACAGTGAGAGCCTTTACTTTAAATATTTTTCTTAATAAAGATAACTTGTTGAGTAAGTTTTATCGTTTGAAATTATTTGTGATTGAAGAAATTGTTCTAATTGCCCCTTGTCTCTTCTACAATAACATACAAGAAATGCATTCTCTTTTAGATCGATGAACACACACTCACAGAGCAGTGGAACCAGCAGAGTAAAGACCCACCCATCTACACAGTGATCGACAAAAAAAGCAAACAGATAAAGGAAGCAGGTCTGTGTGTTTGTGTGAAAGAAAGAGACAGACAGTTAATGTGCTTGTGTCAGCTGCTATATGGACGTGTTTCTGTCTGCAGACCCCTGGTTCGAGTTCACTCCACATGAAGCAGGTTATTCCCTCATTGGAGCATTTTTGAGAGTCTTCAACTTTGGCAGTCAGCTTGAAAACGGCTCTATGATAAATAAGCAGCCTGAAATTGACATGCTGTACCTGCAAGGTAACAAATTAATAGATTTTATGGTGAATTGATCCGGTGATCAGGTCTATAGGAGTTATTCATTTCCAAGTTGAAACTGAAATGTAAACAATAAAATTATGACCAGAAATGTTCAAAAATATTACTGCCCTCCACAGGTCAAAGTTTTGAACTAATTTTTATATGCAATATGCTAGTTCAATAGTATATAACAATTAGTTCAAACTTTGACCCGTGGAGGGCAGTAATACGCTTAGCATTGTCTACACTGCTGGAATTCAAATAGAGAAGAAGAAGAGAGCTAGTTCAAGATGAGCATTTCTGGTTAAAATGTATAAAATTTAATTTTTTTATTTTTTTTTTAGAAAATGAGTGATTGTTTCTCTAGATAAGAGAAACAATCTCTTATCTATCTCTTATCTCGTCTGGGATTGTGTAGAACAATTTGAAGCTGCAGTGAAACCTTCAACAGTTGGTGCCCATTGAAGTCCACTATATGGAAAAAAAAAATCCTGGAATGCTTTAATCAAAAACTTCAATTTCTTTTCGACTGAAGAAAGAAAGACATGAACATCTTGGATGACATGGGGGTGAGTAAATTATCAGGAAAAGGACCAATCCTTTAAAAACATCAGCCAATCATTTACGCGATCATCACGTAAACGATTGGGCCTCTGGCTTGTCAATCACTGCCATGACGTTCCTTGTGAGAGACGTGTGCGCTCCAGTAACTTTCCACAGGCGCCGCATGCAATGTTTTTGTCAGGAGTAACAACTGCAGATTATGAGTTGCGGTGAGTCCGACATAATGAATCCACTAACACGACACAGCGAATGCCGGTGATAAACAAACACTCGTGTTCCAATATTCGTGCACAAGTTTTGGGAGGCATTCCCTCGAAATGAGCTGTGAAGGAGGGGGGTTGTTCTTACGCATGCGCTCATTTCAAAAACTCACTAACAGTCTTTGGTTTCTCAGTCGTCGAAAACATCCTGTGTAGCACCTTTAAGCACAGAGTACATCTTTACTGCAAACATACATAATAATAAAAATAATAATAAAACAAACCATGAATCTTAAAGTCACTCCTCCATCTCCTCAGCTTAAGTCGTATTGGCCAGTGAGACACTGAAATTATGAGGCATTTCAGCTACAGGAGTTTCTGTCCAAAGGTGTTAGGATGTGCAGCTGAGCAGCTCCAAAAAGAGTTAAGGAAGCATTTAAAGACAAAAAATACCAAGTTTTCTTAATATATAGTATATAATTTACAAAAATGGATAGTTACGTAATTTAATTGAGTCACAATTTAAGGAAATAAGTTTCAAGGAAATAATTCAAGGAATAATTCAATAATTCACAATTCAAGGAAATAAACTCATTGTTTTTGCCCATAAGTGATCACTTTCCAGACAGCAACATCTGGATTCCATACAGACCAGATCTTGACCGACATTATGTTGCTATCTGGGTTTGAGAAGCAAAGCTTGCAAGCAAACAATTATTTTTAAAAAATAATATCTGTGTAATAACCATATTCAGAATGAGTCAGATCTGGAACATGTCCAAACGAGAAGTGACATAGAGGACTGGAAGGCATTTCAGATGTTTTAAAGGGGACAGGTGGAGCCGTAACAGGAAAAAAAATAACAGAATCGATTAAAAAACAACTGGCCAATGACCGTCTTCATGTATGTTAGCATGCCTTCTGATAACAAGAGTTAGCTAACATTACGATTCAATACCGATCTAAAGAGAAATAAAAGCTCCAAGCCGACTAACGAGTACACACAAAGTCAGTCAGAAAGAAACTTAGTAAACATCTGACCACTTAAGTGATCTGGCTCGGAGTCACCTGCTGCCTGGGTTAGACATTAATTTCAACAGCACATTGAGTATTGGGAGAGGAGTTTAGCATGTCCAATATATTATTAGGGGGAATAAATAAAAACATTTGGTAATTTAGCTAGTTTAGTAATTGCACAAAATTGAACTCAAAACGGGGCCATGTTGCCCACTACTGGGGAAAACTAACATCCACTATTGCAAGAAGTACCAGCCACATTATCCCAGTCATTGTTATAGCATATTTAAAATATACATGTATGCTTTTAATTACTTTTTTTTATGTGTGTAATTAATGTAAAATAGTAAATCAAATGTTCTATGTAAATGTATTTTGACAAAATAGTTAAATAGTCAAATAATGGCAGACCAATTCAATAACAGAATAGCCTCTTACACCAAAGATCAAAATCAAAATAATATTTATTACCTGTTGCGGGGTGGCGCCAGGCCTCAGGCAGGCATTTCTTTGAACATAAAATAAACAAAAGAGTTAAAAATAGGTGACTAAAGCAGAAGTGGTGTTCTTGTTGTGAGGGCTCAGAGATGAAAGGTCCAGTAAAGCACAACTTTTCATTTTCCATCGGTCTTAGTACACAATGTAACTACAGAAGAGTCAAGTTTTAAATAGGAAAAATATCGAAACTCTTTGGTCATTTTTGAGCGAGATGTTAACGGTCTAATCAGATTCAATGAACTATGCTAAGCTATGCTAAAGTTTTACCGTCAGACCGGAGATCGGCTGAATGGATTCGAAAACGGTAAAACTCAATTGTTTAACTCTAGGGGAGTTGGAAAATGAGAATATTTTCAAAAAAAAAAAAAAAAAAAAAAAAAAAAAGTGGAGTGTTCCTTTAAAGAAGAGGAATTTAATTCTTTGTAAATGTCCATAGTTCTGATTGCTTTGCGGTTTGAGAGTCCTTGTAAGGTTTCAAAATAAATGTTCATGACAGCCTTGAAATGGGTGATATTGGGTATCCTTTGAGACCATTTACATTTGTGTATATGAAATTTACCAAGTAATATTATAAGATTTAACATAAACACATGACTCTTATCTATACCTTTTTGTCATCATAAAAAAATAACATCTCTTATCTCTATATTAATTTTGATTCCACTTAACATATTAAATAAATATTCCACATCGATCCAAAAGAATTTAACATACATACATTCAAAGAAAAGATGTAAAATAGTTTCAGTATCCATTTTACCGAATACACAAGATTCAGAAAGATCATTTTTATATCTTTTTAGGAAATGGTTTCAGTGCCGCCCCCAGAAAATTTTAATAGTGGTGGCCAGACGAGGCCACGGCAATTCTTGGGGTGGCAAAAAAAAAAAAAAAAAAAAAAAAAAAAAATATATATATATATATATATATATATAATAATATGGCCTATATGTATATACATATACATACATGCAAAATCAATTGGTAGTTATTAATAGAATAATGAGGACACATTCAGTCGCGTTCGGTCCCATTTATTTGCATACACATACCAACACCGTTTTAGTCCAAAAGTGTGCACATTTGTAGAAATACACATTTACCTCAGATTGCATTATGGTTTCATAATTACCGAGGTCATAAAATATAGTTTGCTAGGGGAGTTCGGGGGCATGCTCCCCTGAGAAAATTTTAAGGCCAACAAATTGGATAACAATAGCTTTAAAACCATGTTAACAAATACATGCATTCACAGTTTTGAGGCAGCTTTAATCGCATGTGTGGTAATTTCATGACTTAACTTACAACAAAGCAATGACGGTCATTGCTCGTATTCTTTTGGGCTTTATTTAAGCTATAATAAAGTAATTATGCAGCGCGTGCCGGTGCATTTGCGCATGCAATTCTTGAGTGCGCGCCGCGAGCACAGAATAACAGCTGATTGGTCCTGTTCATTTTTCTGAATTTTACTGACAGTCTGACAACATCTCATCTGACCGCAGTTCACTGTTGTTCAACTGAAGCTCCCTCGTCGTCACTTGTAGCCTATCTTTTCCAATTTTCATTGATTCAACTTCATTCAAAAAGCTTAATTCAGTAAAGAAACAGCGCCATTTGTTGCTCAGGGACGCAATACAATGCTCTGGATTTGATCTGAACTATATTCGTTGGCGAAATTGTGCAGAAACAGGCAATGATGTCTAAAATGTAAACATGAATAAAATGTATATAACATTTGTTATGCTGATATCTGGAGAAAAACGGCACTCTTAATGCGCACCGACACTAGTCTAATCTACAAGACAACATCACATACAGGGATGTCAGATCGATTGTGCATCGTTAAAACAACAATTATGATAAAATCGTGGACTAAATATATCGCACACCCTAACCTACCCTCTTCACAGTATAAATAACATTTGAAATTCAGGTCTGTAGACATTACTATTTAGACACTTGGTGGCAGTGAAACAACTACTCTGGTGGCGTCAGTCAGTCTATCTTTTTTGGTGGCATTTTATTTCTTTCACTATCAACTTGTGAATTTACATTATGCATTTAAATTAATAGTACCCAATGCAAAATGGGGTGGCCAGAGTTTATGCAGGGGTGGCCGTATTTAAAGTATATTTCATTACCTTTATTATTGATACAGTATTTATTGTTATAAGTCCAAATCAATCTCCAATTAATATTTTCAAAATGGTCATTCCAGAAGTATTTATGTCGAAATGTTGCAGGACAATGAATCAAATGTCTGAAAAATGTATTATTACATTTACTATCTTTAATATCAACACCGTTTAACAAGACCTCTTTTTTAAACGTTGATTGCTCGTGAGATTCACTGATGCCTTGCATAAGTCTCAAAAAACCTGCTGGCATTGCATCAAATATGATGCTATATTCTCGTGGAGATATTGGAATACAGAATGTCTGTAAAAATTCAGTATTCAATTCAATCAATTCAGTATTGCATCTTAACGCTGACACCTGTCAAACAAGAAGATGCAGCGCGCAGCTATTCTGAGCAGGAGAGTGAGATGCTCTGTCCACACCCGAAAAAAGTAAAGTAAGCTTGACAATATGGGAGTTTTTCGGCTCCTTAGACAGCCCAATCCGCAGGACTTTCCTAGCTACAGTCATTGCGAAGGGTGGCAACACCACCAACCTTGTCCATCACCCTGCAGATTACGCCATTTTACAGAGAGTAAGTTGCGCTTATTTTATTAGTCATGGAATGGGAAATGTTATATTAACATGTTCACAGCGATTGTGTTCATCTGTGTTCATATATTTAAATAAAGGGTGATTATTTTAATAAGTAGTCTGTCGCGTTTTCTTTACTCGTCTTTTCCAGTGTGATGTAGCTATGCATGCAGTTATATGCCTTCAAAATACACGTACTGAGGGTCACTGTGGTGGACGGTAGGGAAACACACTGAGGTCAGACACACATTACACACATTCACCTGCTGTCTCTCAGGCTGTGGCACATCCATACGTATCTTGCAGCTGGGTTAAATATGGACAAAACCAGGGATTGGGTTGTTTTCACCCAGCTATTTTTTTCAACCAATTTTGGATTTATTTTTTTAGCCAGCATATAGTAATATAGTAAAAGGCGTGTTTTTGCTCACCCTCAAATAGGGGCAAATTTGTGGGTATTTTAAGCTGAAACTTGACCAGACCAGAGACTTATATTACATCATGTGAAAGAGGGCATAATAGGTGCCTTTTAACCCAACCTGCTGGGTTTGTCCATATTTTACCCAGCTTGGGTTTTTTTAACCCAGCATTTTTTAGAGTGTAGTGCTGCTCTCTCTTTCTCTCTCTCTTTTCAGTGCATTCATCGTTATAATATTCACGAGGTGAGACGTCTCCATTAAAGGATATGCTCCTCGCACTTCGTTCTGGATAAGAACCGGTTCTCGGTTCCCAAGTTGCCACTTCCCTCCGTTCTGGTCCACTGGGCTGAAAAAAAAGAGCCTCAGCAGATTCTTTTTAACCCTTAAATGCATAGGGTCTTTTGTGACCCGGGACGTCATTCACTACCCTCCTCCTCGTTCATTTTTTAAAGTTAGACATCAACCTTCTTGGTATTCCTCAATCAATTCATTATAAAGAATATAACAAGAAAAAAATCATAAAATTATAAAAGAATGCCTATTGTATTCATTTTTTGTAAAAATTGTATAGGGTCGCAAACGACCCGAGGTGTGTATGATGTACATATATTTTTCTGCACAACAATAATTGAATCTTAGATGACGGAATAAGTGCGATTCACCTTTATTCCACAAGGTGGCAGTGTCTGATACACAATGCTGAAGTGACGACTCATTTAGACAGAAAACGAAATAATAATAACAACATGAAATGGCTCAGTGATTTACTGCAGAGTAAGTACTGAACGCAATGAAATAGGACTGTAACTGTTACAGGATGGATCTGGTGAAGCTGTTAGTGATACTACTGCAGTGTGTCAACAACAATAATACCTGAAATAAACCTCTATGAATGTATCTGTGGCCTAATAAAATATAATCTGGTGAGAGTATTCTGTGTCATTGCTAATTTCTTGGTTATTTTGTTTAACTGTATTTCCCAGCCTCCACAGCCCCATCAGTAAGGCTCAAGTTTCCTTATCAACACCAAACCTCCTTTTCCTGTTTTCTTATGTAGAATTATCATTAAATTTTTAAGAGCTTGTGTTTTTTAAAGCTTTAAGAAAGCAACATCAAAATCTTTCCACACCTGTGTAAGGCTGGAAGCTTACGCTGCTATTTTGAACCAATAATCGGAAACAAAAAGCAGTTGAAGGATGACATGCATAATTCAGTTATTTATCTGACTCCAATATAATTAATCTGACTCCATTAAAGTTATTTTACCTCTTATTCATTAAAGGTAAAAGTCTTCCTTAGAACTGATAGGATTTAACCTGAACGTTAGATAACGAAAGTTACAATCAATTTAGCTTTCAACATTATCAGTTACAAAAGGAAAGATTCTCAAAAACCTTTAAAGCAGGCAAAGTTATTTATTAAGTTACATGTTTAAATATACAGACAGCAGAATGGAACAACATACTGTATAGAAAACTTAGTTGTAACGAATAATGCACTGCTGTATTAAGAGGTTACGCATCGGTGTGCGGGAGTGGCAGGGTTAAAGCCCTTCTCCCCGAACATCAGTTACCTTTCCTTCTTATACCCTGAGCAAAGCGTTGTTATACATGAGTGGAATACCAACACCAAAAGCATATTCTCCTCAATGTTTAAGCAATATAGATTGTACATTAGGATACTTTAATGTCTCCATTAAGTACACTACCATTCAGTTCAGTTTATAAGCTGTCAGATGAGACCAAACGTGACAGTTAGTTAGAAAACACTAGTAGATAAATAGCATGTAGTTGAAAGCATATGTCATGTGAAGCAAATGGTACAGATGAGGTGTGTTGAGGTGTAAACGACTCTGTCTCTCCAGACAGAACCATCCGTGCCTGGAGTGTCCCAACAGTCCTCAATCAGCATATTGATGAATCCCTCGCACTAGATGGGCATTAGCATACTGTGATGATATAGGTCATTGTGCCACATTTTATTCACATGTTTATCTTTTAAAGGGATTTCTGAAGTACTAGGGCAGTAAAGAGTTCTACCCATATTTGCTCAGCCCTACACCTGTTTGGCAATCACATATGTTTTCCCTTTAAAAAAGACATGCAGACAGTCAATTAAATCTTAAAATTAGAAAAATGAATGTCATTTTACATTATTTTATGTTACTTTTTGTTTTTAAAGATTTGGAATGAGGATTTTTAAAAATGTTTTTTATGTTATTTCAGTATAAAACTATTTTAGTAAAGTGAAGTGAATTTGGTGTTGTTCACAAACACACAGGCACTGAGGGTTTGAAGATTGAGTTTAATATTGAGGAATGAAACAGTTTTCAATAGTTCCTCTATACAGTATGGCAGATCATTGTGTGTGTCTGTTATTAGAGAAGACAGACTGTTTTCTGCATGTGGTTAGTGACCAAATGGGATCAGAGGGTCACTGGCGGTTTTAGGGTGCTGGACTCCAGTCACAGTCAATTTCCCTCCATTGCAGGGGAGAGCTTGAGATATCATCGCATGAACGCACTTATTCACTCCAACGTACACCTGAGCGAGAGAGAGAGAGAGAGAGAGAGAGAGAGAAAATCTCTTCATATATAATACTCACATTGATAGCGAACTAAACGCATTAATTTTTTCATGACAGCAACCAAATTTCTGTGAGTTCTGCTACAGTGACCGTTGCTGACTAGATTTGTGTGTCCAGCAGCTCTACAGAGTTGAGAAAAGTTTTCTCTTAGCTAAAAATGCAGAGAAACTTTATACAGTGACATGATGCATTACCTTTCTGAGAGGACGGAAAAATGACTGGACACATCACACTCATTTAGGACACACTTCGTTTGCTTGTTGATATTAGAAACATACAAATTGTGCCTTGAAAGAGTTTCAGTGATGTCCAAAATCCATAAAGAACAAAAAACAAAACACTCTCTTACCTTCACCAGATAGTTTGTTCCAGCCACAGTCTGAGTCCTAAAGCTTAAAGGAATGTAAGCCTTAAGATTAGCTCCAACCTTCTTCTCTATGTCTGACTTCACCTGAATAAACAAATGCACATTTTATATTCATCTATATTATTATTATTTTAATAATATTGAATTTATTAGTCACTATAGAGAGTCACGTCTATCATTCAGATATCAGAAAACTTATGTAAAAAGTATTGTGACATTAAGTCAAAAGTAAAAGAGTTCTTTTAAAAATGACAACAAATAATTTCCCCTACACATTTTACAGCACCAAGATTATTTTACTGTTTTAATAAAAACTGCATTTACTACACCAGTGATTTTCAGTCTCCTACCTCATGGCAGATCTTCTTCTCCTCTGGAGTGACAACCTCCTCTGAGGTCCATGCTCCAACACCACACTTTGTAGTCATTGTGCTGGTGATCAAATCCTGGATGAAATAAACTGTATTATCAGGCAGTCTGTCTCACAGATTGATTCTGATCCACTATTTATGCTCCCAAAATCACATGACATGAATCATCATTGGAATTCCATGTGATCACATCAAAGGGCTGAATGAATAGGTGGAGTTTTACTTTAAGGCTGTTGTGTAATATTCAGTTCCAGTGAAAAGCTGTTCCAGTGGGTTTGAATATATTCATGATATTTCCCTTGTTGTGGGCGTGTCAAGGCGCGAACAAATGGAGCTGAAAATATTAGGGTGCACTACTATGAAAATCACTCTGCTTCAGTGAGACATCAATAAGAAAAAGTATAATTTCATAGATATCGTCAATAATAGTAGTTTAAATTAAAATGTGTAAACTTAATACATGACTTAGATTATTTATCAAAATCTTGTAATTTAAATTGAATGTAATATTTATTAATTAAAAATGGTTGCTGCTCCAATTTAAAGGTGCTCTAAGCGATGTCACGCGTTTTTAGGCCAAAACATTTTTTGTCACATACAGCAAACATCTCCTCACTATCCGCTAGCTGCCTGTCCCCTGAACACACTGTAAAAAAACGCGGTCTCTGTAGTCGCCACAAGCTCCAAAAACGGCAATAAAAACAAACTGGTGCAGCCTGGACCACGAATCATAATAAACATGCTCCAGCCAATAACCGACAAGAATGATTTTAAATGCGCGTTCATGACTGTTTCAGGAAGCACGGAGGGGAGGGGAGGGGGAGGAGGAGGAGGAGGGAGGGTCTAGCTAGCCTCTGTTTTGTTTGACAACACTTCGAACGTCAACAGGAAGTTACTCCACCCAGGATCACTTAGAGCACCTTTAATCTCAGTGTGCTCCCTTTAAGCTTATCCACATTAAACGTCTATGTAAATACTTCATAAACAGACTTTAAATATTAACTGATAGTTGTCACTTTAAGTTAATCTTTATAAAATAATTAATTACTTTTTTTTCACAGCCTTAAAGGGTTAGTTCACCCAAAAATAAAAATTACCCCATGATTTAAAGGATTAGTCCATTTTTTATATAAACTTTTCCTGATAATTTACTCACCCCCATGTCATCCAAGATGTTCATGTCTTTCTTTCGTCAGTCGAAAAGAAATTAAAGTTTTTGATGAAAACATTCCAGGATTTTTATAGTTGACTTCAATGTTGAAGGTCAAAATTAATTTCACTGCAGCTTCAAATTGTTCTACACGATCCCAGATGAGAAATAAGTGTCTTATCTAGTGAAACCATCGCTCATTTTCTGAAAAAAATTGAAAATTATAAAAGTTTTAGCCATAAATGCTCATCTTGAACTAGCTCTCTTCTTCTCCTCTATTAGAATTCTGGCAGTGTAGACACTGCTAAGTGTAAGTAAAACTTATGTAATTTTCAATTTTTTTTCAGAAAATGAGAGATGGTTTCACTAGATAAGACACTTATTTCTCATCTGGGATCGTGTAGAACAATTTGAAGCTGCAGTGAAACTAATTTTGACCTTCAACTGTTTGGTGCCCATTGAAGTCCACTATATGGAGAAAAATCCTGGAATGTTTTCATCGAAAACCTTAATTTCTTTTCGACTGAAGAAAGAAAAGACATGAACATCTTGGATGACATGGGGGTGAGTAAATTATCAGGAAAATTTTATTTAAAAGTGGACTAATCCTTTAATCACCATCAAGCATCATTTTGTTTTTATATTTTTTCCCCCTTGTTTTGTTTTTTAGGAATGGCACTCACAGAGACACAAAATACACATTGACAGAATAATTACAGACTTAGATTGATTTGATAATGATCAAATTCCTTGCTTAGCTTTGTAAACAATCAAGAACTTTTGTGAAACTGAAATAACAACGTAAAACTGTGACTAAAAACTGACAAACACTAAGTGGAGATACTGAGACCACCAGGGTAAGAGATGAAGTTTCATACCAACCCCTGAAAAACATTTTAAATGGACAATGACTTACGAAGTGTAGTTGACACGTGGACTTTTTAAACCTTTTTTAATTTCCATTTTGCCTTCAATTTTATTCTTAAATAATGGTACAATGTGACAAATGGATTTTGCAAATGCTAGCAAAGTACTCTTTAAAATAGTTTCAGAAGGCGTGTCGCATGTCACGCCACAGGACATGTCAATAATCTGGAATTACTCACCAGTAAAAAAAAAAAAAAAATTCAAGGAATTTACATGCTCAAGTTCTAAGTAAAGGAACAAGGAAGTAATGCCAAATTTTGTTTTTTTTTATTAATTTATGGGAACCATCTCCACCCCTAATGATGAAGTTTAGCTTCAGAGCCCTATATATAAACATCTGTACAGTGTTACAATTCTGTAATTGTATGTCTAAAACATACTGCTGCAATTTTTAACCAATAATCTGAAAAAAAAGTCAAGTTTTTTTAATGTAGGCTATTTATCTGACTCTAATAAAAACTACTGGCAAGGACGCACTATAAAAACACAAGGACTGCAAGTTAATATAAGACAGAACACATTGGGTTGTTTATTTAACCCAGCATAATGGGTTGATTCATTTTTACTATAATATAGCTTCTTTTTCTTCTTATTTTTTACTTCACACACAAATTAATGTTTACAGATTAATTTAAATCCTCTAAACATTTTTAACATACTCCACACAACCACTGGCTTGCATGATAATTCCTTTATTTTCAATCATATTTTACAGTATAGAATATTTTAAGTATAGCATTATATTACAGCTCGTTTAACAAAAAAAAAAAAAAAAAAAAAAAAAAAAAAAAAAGTCATGATCTCTTACATATAGAGAAGAGTTTGTACAAGCCAATAAATGCATCTCTACATGGTCCAAAAAGTAAATAAGTGTTAATGCGGAGAAGTGTGGAAGTATTAGCGCGCTTAGGTCGGCTACTGCATGACAGGCGAGAGCGCGATCTCTTGTATTCTTTTTCCTGTGGAAACTTAAAACACTTCGTCATTTGTGGTCATATACGAGTTATAAATTATTCTAAATGTTATTTGTGTACAATCACAATAACACCAAAACACTGTGCTTTTGTAAAATAGAGAACTCCGTGAAGCGCGTGCTCCAGGTCACGGAGACGGAGACGGCAGAAAGCACATATCCTGTTTGTTTTCACAATGAACCGGCTACTTGCCTCACAGACAAAAGAAATAAATCTATAGAAAGCTTGAAATGTCTACTTTAGCCCTCTGGTGCTCTTCGGTCACTTTTGACCGAAAACTTTTCTGTTTTGAAATGTTAAAAATCGCAACTTCATCGGAATGGTACGAAACTTGGTGGAATTTGGAATGCCATTAAAAAAGAAAAAAAAAATTGAGGGCATGATTCGAGCATGCTAAGTGGTCGTAAAAAAATAGTCTCACTTATTGTCTTTGACCTACCATAGGAAATGAATGGGAAATCGACAAAAACACAAAAATTCAGAGAATTTTCAGAGAATTTTTGTGTGTACAATCTACAAATCAGCCACAATTCTGAAAAAAATTACACAACAGTAAAGGGGTGACACTCTAAAACATCAAAAGTGTAATTTAGACACCCACTCACACACACACACACACACCCTATAAATCACTGTCTGTAACACAGAGCAAAGTTTTGAGAATATGTGAAATCCATTCAATAATCCAGTCATAATGCAGGAAAAGCTCACAGCAGTGAAGGAGTGACACTATAAAACATCAAGACTGAAATAAACACCCATTCACACACACATTATTCACACACACTTATGAACTGTGCACTTGAAAGTACAGACTTGTTCCTTCGCATCGTTCTGAGCATTTTTGACAAGAGCTGAGCTCTGTGTCAAGAGCATAAAAAGTAAAAAAAAAAAAAAAAAGTCACGTGGCATTTTTTATGAATTCTAGATCAAAAAATGGGTAACAAAATGCTTCTTTGCGTTCTCTTTCTAACACAATGTTTAGGTTCGACTGTAATCACAATCCAAAAACTAACACTTCAAATCTTGATAAGAAATAATCTTTGAGAATGTCTAAATATATATTCATATCCTCAACCTAAAAAAAAAATAGGTAAATATGTCCAAAAACAACTTGGGAATTCACAAGCTTATCCATAGAAAGCTGTACAAGTATCTAGTGTTTACACCATGGTATTACACAATTTTCTTTTTATACTCTCACCAGATGGCGATAATCTGCCTTCAAAAAAAAATGGGGAATAATGGTCTTATCTAGTGAAACGATCGGTCATTTTCGAAAAAAATAAAATGTATATGCTTTATATAAACAAATTGCCTTCCAAGTGCTTCTGCCAAAACCGCATTTTCGTATTTTTCAAAAAGCTTACGCTGTACTTCCTGCGCCTTCCCTATTCTACTCACTGAAAAAATGTGTTTGTTCCGTAAGTAGAATGAAGAATAGGAAAGTGCGGTTTTGTGGAGGCACTTGGAGGCGATCATTTGTTATATAAAGCATATACGTTTAATTTTTGGGTTTTTTTTGAAAATTACCAATTGTTTTGCTAGATAAGACCCTTATTCCTCTTCAACCAAGTTGGTCTGCAGAAACACAACTGCCAGACCAGTTCTCACACAATCTTTTTATAGTTTTCTATAGCTCTCACCTAGGTGGATCAATAGGCTAAATATTAAAAAAAAAAAAATTAAACTCTGCACCAACATTGTTTTATCAATTCTTCCATTTGTTGTGATTCCAGTTTGTTTTGAAAAGTGGAACGAGAGACCCCTACTATTATATTAGTGGCCCCCACTCATCCTATAATATTCTTTAATCGAAAAACGAGACACACAGCGTAGGCACATTTACCATATATCTAATGGCAGGGCTCAACATATGCAACACATTCCATTCTCAGGCCTCTACAGATAATCAGATACTGATTATAATAGGAGAATAAAAAAATGCTATATATTATACTTAAATCTTTATATCTGATTAATAAAATCTTCCACATTTTACACAGGCTAATGGCTGCCCGTTCC
>JAOTNS010001357.1:0-23394 GCA_028476615.1 Culter alburnus | reverse complement strand
CGTGTTCTAAATAAAACCTTATATTTAATTTGTTTGGACGTATTGTCATTATGAGAAACTGTTATATTTAAGTGGAAAAGATTCCGTAGTCATTATTTAGTGTCTATTGCATGTATAGATGTAATCATTCATTAGTAGTGTAATTTAGGTATAGTTAGACGTCTATAGTTTTCACTGAGAGCCCCAATTTGCCTTATTTTAGCTAGACCCGTATTAACAGTCTTATTAGACATAATATGTAGTTGTCTAATAGTCGTCTAATGATGACTAGTCTACTCTTGGGTTATGGTTAGACGTCTATTAGATTTTCACTGACAGCACAATCAGCCTTATTTAGCCTAGACCCATATTCACCGTCTATTAGACATATATAGTCGTTAATAGTCGTCTAATTGATGACTAGTCTTTTTGGGTTATGGTTAGACGTCTATTAGATTTTCACTCAGCCCAAATTTTGCCTGTTTTAGCCTAGACGGCCAGGCTATGTTTTGACGGCTATTAGACGTCTAATAGACATAAAATTGCTTGCTGGGAGTGCTTTCAGTATTTAAGATTATTTGAACGTTTTCTTTCTCACGTTCGTTTGATTGTTACATCACAGACAGCGGGAGATCTATAAATTGCATTCACGCACAGATCTCTTTTGAAATATAATAAGTAATGCGGTTGTCCTGTCCATTTAATCCCTTAAGACAAAACTGGCTGTGTTTACATTAATTTTGCGTCATAAAACCATTTTGAGACGCATTAAACACTCACAAACAAAGCGTCAGCATTTGAAATCATGAAATTGAGAGCAGCCTTCTGTAAGCGAGTTTCATATTTTAAATATATAAATCCACTGCATTCCAAACGACATAAATGATGCCTTCGTAGAGCATTTGTAGTGAAAATACAGACAGGCAAACTGTAGGCTATTTAGATATATACATATTATAGAGTAGAGTTTCAGATGGGTGTCAATTTATGTTTACTAATTCACATCAGTGTTAATTTCGTCATAATTTTCATCAGCATTTTTTTTTTTTTACGTACGAAAACAAGGCAATGACTAAAACTATGAAAAAAAAACACTCTCATTTTCGTCAACGAATAAAAACGAGATGAAAATGATAGAGAGGGACGATTTGGGAAGATATCCAGTCAGGACCGCTATCCTGTGTGGAAGATTTTAAGTGTAACGTGCTGATCTAACCGCGGGAAAACATCCTTGCCCAGCAGCACTTAGAAATCAATGAACAGCGCACATTTATGCCAAGCGATTGCTTATAAGCTAATGTTGATGAATTATGACTATGTTTTAGATGGCTGTAAGAATGCATATTTTAGAGAGGAGTCAGACAATGCTTAATCCACTCATTATTCCAGCTTTAAAAGTCCACTTGCAAAGTCAACGACTTCGCATGTTTTGCATTTTGTTGTATCTCAAGACAACTCATATTATAAAATAACTTTGACTTTGCCCTTTTGAACTCTGAAGTCTGACCAAAACTTTAGATAAAATGGTTCATTCATGATTATTATAAAAATAGGAGAAAGAAAGTGTGCTCGAAAAGACTGCACATGCGTCTTAGCTGGAGCAACCTGAAACATAAGCTTTTAAATGCATTTTGAGCACCATGTGATAGTTCATCACAGATTTTGTTAATTATTTGAAATATGTGATTTAAATGTGAGCGTGCAAGGCTGTAAGCAGTTTTTGAGATTTGAAGTTTGTTTGTGTTACTGATGCACACTATATATATATATATATATATATATATATATATATATATATATAATTATATTTAATTATAATTATATTATATAGTAATTATATAATATATATAAAGCTGGATTCAACACAGGGTGGCACAGAAATCTGCATTAGTTCAACATGAAAATGATTTTGACTAATGAACTGGACTGTTTTAGTGCCTGCAGCACAACTGAATACAATTGATGTGTATTTAACTGTATCTTAATTAAGATAAAGTACAAATTATTTGTATTCAGTTGTGTTACAGGCACGAAAACAGTCCAGTACTTTATAGTCACTCATTTTTCCCTATGAAAACAATTCTGGCTCCACTACAGTAGTGAATTAGATCAAGTAATACTGAGTGAATTTGACAATATTTGTATTTTTCATCCTAAAGCTTTATTGCTCAGCTTTGGTTCTGGTTCTCAAACCCCACAAACCTTCTTCTCCATCTTTGCATCTTCATGAAACACTGAATTTTATAACAAACTCCTCCGTAATTCAGATCTGTTGGACTGAAGCGTGTGTTTCTCACTCTGTTATGATCACACACACACACACACACACACACACACAGAGAGAGAGTGGTAGAGCTGCACACTTTAAGGGACTTTCCCCGTTCGAAGTTCACATTCGTTCATTCAAAGGATGTTACTGACACAAACCGAGAAAGACTTGACTAGATGAGAGGACTGGACACACTGTAATCACTGTATGCTTTATTTCTAGTGAGCTTTTTTCTATGCCTTTTTTGCATAGTAAAATAAGACCCATGTTTAATTATATGCTGAAGTTAGCAAATCATTTTGTCATTTTTATATTTTAACCAAGATTAATGTATTCGTCTTCCCAATAGCCTATAACTTACTCATTATTTATTTTATTTTTTTAATATTAGTATATTGCGCAACACTATCATAGGCTCCGATGCAGATCAGAATACAGGAGTTTTTTGAGTGACATGCAGATTCAACCGCAGGAGGGGCGGGACGGAAATATGCAAATTACTGACGATATCAGACAAGACATTGGAAGAGCAAACTGTCACTCTGACTGCCACACCTTCTTTTAGAGCTTGTTGGCGCGAGAGATCCTCGCTCTGCATCGAAACATTTTGTGTGTGTGTGTGTGTGTGTGGTGTGTGTGCGCGCACCAACAGTTCAGTACTGAGAGTCGAAACTGACCGCGACTCGGTATTTTACACTTCAAGATATAATCAATGGAGCTGCATCAGCACACTATAGACAATTTATGTATCCAAAACAGTAAGAGTATCAAAATATGCCTTTTCATTCCATGACATATCCTGCTTTAATAATAGTTATTTTTACTGCGTTAAACAGAAAAAAATCCATTTGTATGACTGGATTGCGCATTAATTCGTTAGGTATAAATTAAAGGAAGAATTGCATACATTAGGCTACTGCTGAGAAAATCATATCTGAGATATATTAGATATTTTACATTTGCTCACTATCCTCCAAATCTCGAGAGCTGATGAAGATGCGCTGCTGTGAGCGGAATTATTCAGTAAACAGAGAGAGGGGAGTCTGACGCGTGATTGGACAGCGAGAATCCACTACATCATTAGTCATATATGGACATGTTTCTGCTCAGGGCAGTCTCGATTCACTCACAAGTGTCAGAACGCAACAGGTTACGCGCCGCGCGCCACTGATGCGCGTGCTTGCAGCCTAAAAACACAGGCGATTTTATGCAAATGCAAAGTCACTGACAGACCTCAAGTGTTTGCCTTTCCTTGAGCAGTAATTATTTGTGTGATTAAGTGTTTTAGCTATCTGCAGTGTGTCTGACTATCAAACACAAGCAGAGGCGTCTGCAGGATTTTATCTCAGGATACGCACAGAAAAACGAAATAAACGATTGCACTGATGTGCGTTCTGTACAAATCTACTGTCTCTTTCCTGTACACACACAATCTGATGCACGTAATTGTTTAGATAGACGTTTCGTGGCTATTTTATTTATTTATTTATTTATTTTTCTCCAGTCACTGAGCATATTTGTCCCCGAGCGCATATTTTCACTTTCAGTTCACGAATGTTTCACTTTACGAGTCGGCATGTTTGAACCCAGACCAGAACCATCAGAGAGCACATTTATTTTCGTTTCTCCAAGCACAATAGTTTTAGGCATTTTTGCAAATGTTTCAATCGAGTTTAGCTGTAAAACAGGCGATTCTCCAGAGGTTGGAGATTTCGCTGCTCCTGCTCCTAACCCTTCAACGCGTTTCTGTTCTATGGGTGACCGGGCTTTTTCTTCTTTTGCTCCTAAACTCTGGAATGCTTGGGTGCAATAATCTCAAGCTTTTGAACAAGTGCACTACCTCAAGGTGGTTTTGTTAATGTAAAAATAAACCTTATTGTCATGTTCAAGCCTTGTTATATTTATCTTTTGATGATTACAGGCCCGATTGCTCTAGCAGTTTTTTCCCTGTGGTATTGAATATCATATCAGTATCGTAGGTATAGTGTCAAAGTTAGAAATTCCAGTATTGTGACAACATGAAATTATATTTCCTTAACACAGCATTGTCACGCACACAGAAGAGGACAGATGAGGTGAGCAGCAAACAAACAGTGCTTTATTGGAGGTATTATAGAACAGGCTAAAAGTGAACAGGTAAGAGGAAACAGTCACTGAATGGCAGATGGTGAACTTAGCTGGTGGTAATACAGTCCATGTATTGCAGTGAAGACGGTGATGCAGGCTGAGTGGAGAATCCAGGGAAACGACACAAGGAACAGGAGACAGGAGATAAATCAGGATCACTGGTAAGTAGTGATGGCCGATTTCGAAACACTGCTTCATGAAGCTCCGAATCTTTATGAATCTTTTGTTTCGAATCAGTGATTCAGAGCGTGTATCAAACTGCCAAAGTCACGTGATTTCAGTAAACGAGGCTTCATTGCGTCATCACGTCAACAGATTGAAATTGGTTCACCGGTAGAGGGCGATGATAAAGTGAAAGTGAAAAGAGAACTATTGAACAAGTTTCTGTGGGCTTTACCTGATCTCTGATCAGTTTTATACATTTGTAGATGTTTTAATTAGACATTAGAATAATTAAAATGAATAATGGTAGTTATTAATCTCTTATTTGCCTGTTTATCTTGAGCCATTGAACAGAGAAACAAGCCTTGAAAATTGATAAAAGAACACATATTATACACAATCTATATTTAATCTTATTAGATGATTAATTGCATTTGATAGATTTTACTTTCAATAAAACTTTTGCAATACATATGTAAAAGGGTTTTTATGCATGTTTGGCCTGAGTTTTGTTGCATTTACACTGTTCTGACCACTAGGGGTCACCGTGGAGACGGGTGTCAGATTGTTTCAAAGCCTCGACACATTACGACACATTTGCTTCAACTGCTTCAGTGTTTCAGGAAGCCTCGATCCGCCCATCACTAGCTAGAGTAACAGGTAGGGTCGTGAAGATTATCACACAAGTTGACGTACACTAGACATACTAATACACATCGACAGGACCAGACAAGGGAGTGCAGGAGAAGAGAGTCTTTATAGAGAGTGCAGGTAATGATGTGCAGGTGTGGATCAGGAGGGATGCTGGGAAATGTACTGTGGGGAAGGTGACTGAGCTGGTGGCTGATAAGCATGCATAGTAGGAATATTATTAGATACAAACATCTGGCTTTCACTTGTCTACATTGGGAGCTTAACCCTCTGGAGTCTGAGGCTGATTTGAGGCCTGGAGAAGTTTTGACATGCCCTGACATTTGTGCTTTTTGTCAAGAATAAAAAGCCCAAGTTCCTGGAGTTGAAGAAGTCATTCAAAATAAAAGTTTTGTTTTAAAGAGATCTGGCATCAAGTAGTGCAAACGTAGCTGGCGATGAAGCTGAAGTTGTTGACACATTGGCCAACAGTCTTAACAGATGAATAGTCCAGAGAGCGGATGTGGTCAAGATTAATACCGCCCCTCGTAGCCACTGGCTTGTTGGTACAGCGACGAGCAGTTGACCAAAATGACGGGATACAGTCAGAGGTGGGTAGTAACGAAGTAAATTTACTTTGTTACATTTACTTGAGTAGTTTTTTGGAAAATTTGTACTTTTTTAGAGTAGATTTAAATGTGGGTACTTTTACTTTAACTTGAGTAGATTGTAGGGGTGGCACGGTACATGAAAACACACTCGAACTGTTCGGTTCTTGTGTGCGTCGCACGGTTCGATGCATGCGCAATGTATCCCCGTCCTCAGACAGTTTCGCATGAACATACATAAAGACAATAAAAGTGGAGGAGATAAAGAAGGCTGCCCGGAGTTGGCGGATGCGCCCGCGTCGTTCAAATCTGGTGTGTGGGAACATTTTGGATTTCATGTTACTTACGATAACGAAAGTATAGCCAGAATTGTCAACTTTGTCTTTTTAACTGCAGAGACAATAAATACTAAACTGGAGTGGCAGTTTTTTTAGCTAAACATTCACAGTATCCAAAAATCAAATTACAACCGGATGAAATGTTTTGAAATCACTTGTACCCAATCCAGGGTTTCATAACACCTCTGTGAAGATTCGACTGTGAGATTGGTGGTCGAATCAGGCTCCTCCTATCGAAAATCTCACCTAGCTTTTACTCAGAGATGGTCCCAATAATGTGCTTAAATTGCATGGTTACATTACAGAAATGTTAATACTGTATCCTAAATTGTGGATAATTAAGCTAATAAGCTATATATCTTATGCTGAAGGAAATGTCTGGAGTGTTAAAGATTAAAAGAAAAAATAACAACAAGAACCGTACAGAACCGAAAACCGTGACCCTAAAACCATGATACGAACCGAACTGTGGGTTTTGTGAACCGTGCCACCCCTAGTAGATTGGTAATAAAAAAAATCTGTACTTTTACTGTACTACTTTTTCCTTTCGTTACTTTATTTTAATGCATTTCTGTACATGTTAAGATATACGTAGTTTATTTCAAGTGCTCTGTCTCTTTTTTCATGAATGATGCCCCATTCACAAATAAATCTCTCTTTTGAGTCGATTCTGTTCAAAGACTAGAGCTGCGTTCCAGTTTGTTTTTTAAATGCCCTTCCCTCGCTAACTTCCCTCAGTCTCGTTGTCTCGGATGTACATCACTGCTTATGTTGCACGAGTGCCCCCTACTGGCGGAACCTATTCAATGGGCTGAACTGGAACGTCCTAAGCCCTTGGTCACTTGGAATCCACAATGGAGCTGATTTATTATTTATTTTTTCCCCTTACAAAATTGTTTAATACAGCATTCTATATGTATATATGTGTGTTTTAAATGTTTTAAAAAAAAAAATTAATATATCTTAGAGTTGTTTGTGGTGGGGTAAATTAAACGCGATATGCGGTGACGTCATAAACGTGTTGCATGAAGTAGACTCGTTCCCTCAGTCAAAATCAAGAGAGCGAGGGTCTGTCCATATAAACTTCCCCCGTCCACTTCACGAAGTGGAACGCACTTCAAAATGGCGGCAGGGATTCCCCCGAGGGGAATTGTTTAGGGAAGTTCGCGAGTGCGTGTCTAAAACTAGAGTGTAACGCAGCCTTGATCAAACAAGTTGGTAAAACTGTCTAAATTGGTTCGCGAATCAGTTTGAATGATTCATTTCCTGCACGCACTGAATCGTCTGAAGCGGTTTCTCACTCGGAGCGTTGAATAAAGTGGCAGTGGATCTACAGTCAATTAAAAGCAAATCTGCAAATGCATCCAATTGTTTGCCAGCGATGAAGATCTTTATTAGCTGATCTGCTTATGCTGTCTGTGTTCATTTGATTTCAATTCATACGTATGAAATGGTAATTTGTGGATAGCCTATTGCAGCGGCGGCGCCGACGACCCGTTCGTCTTGAAAATGAACGCCTTTGCGTAGACACAATTAACCAGTTTACTCGCGCCTGCTGAAATATATTTGATTACATTTTGGAGAACAATCCGAAGAAGATCCGTCAGTGTGTATCTGATCATTGTTTGTGATCAGATGTTCAGAGGTTATGAGCGCGAGCACACAGTTTCTCTCTTCTTTCAAATGTAGCTGTATACGTTATTGTAGCAAAAGACATGCAATGATATTTTGGCTACAGATGCCAGAAATAATGCTTGTCTCTTCTGTGTTTGTTGCAAATGTGGCATTACAGGTAAGATGGGCATGACTTTCCGAATTGCTAGGGCGGGCATTCGGTTGCGTCCTTGATCATTATCGTCTATAAAAGCCATTGGCTGATATACATGGGTAGGCGTCATTTCCTGGAAGTGATTTGGCTTTTGTTGTTCTGCTGAACGTGACTGTGGGCCGGTAAAGGTTAGTTAATCCAGCGTTTGATGCATTACAATCTGTTTGTTTTAATTTGTTATGTGTTAGTTTATTTGCATTTGCGTTTGGTCTGTATGTTGCTAGGAGAGCGGTTGTGCTTGCGGTCAATTTTATGTCTGGCGTTTTGCACTTCGGTAAAGTTGGTTTTATATTCGCACATTCGGACTTCCGCGTTTAAGATTTGTCTAATTATATGTGCTTTGAAGTGAATATTTGCAAATACAAAGCATGGCATGCTATTGACAACTAACTATTCTCAACCTGTACATTTTCCAGAATCGAACAAAACGGCCATATATTGTTTAATCGCTTACTTACTTGCTGAATGTCTGCTGAATGTCCAATGTTGTGCGGAAAACCACATAGGGAGCGTCTCAAAAGTTCGATTGTTTTATTTTGTGCAAACAGACAACTACATTTTATCCAAAATGTACAATATAGAATATAGATTTTTCTGTTTCTGTTTCTATACCTACAGAACATACAGCCCATGTATTGCTATTTTATTCACCTCTGTTTTTTCTGGTTTGAAGTGGTAATAAAAACAGTGTTCTCCACGTGTTAAATAAAATGAATGGCTAAACTTCTAAACTATCTTTTATGTTTTCCTGTTGTATGACACCTTCGTTTAACAATAAACTCTCACAATATCACAAATCATGTGCATTGACGGATGTTTACAGTCCTGCAGAATTATCACTGTCCATGGTACTGAATCAATCAGATTATTGACAAGCATTCACAAAGTATAACAGCAAACAGGATGTTTAACTTGGGTGAACACTTCAAAAAGTAGTGTAAAAACTTTTTTTCAAGATGGTTTACTGGACATTTATGAGAAAGGTAGGGTACCACAATGTTTATTCACCTAATTTGTACTGCATTTAAAAAAAGTAATATGTGATCATAAAGATGTTACTACTTTTACAAATTATATTTGTATATCCTTTTTTATGAACACATCTATATTGAAATATTACAAAATCTGAACATATTACAAAATTATTTTTATGTGTCTAATTCACAAAAACGGAGATTTGCGTTTGTGGCTACGTGATGATGTCATCACGCAATGAAATCACAACGTAATTTAGCAACTTATAGCAACAAATCGACCAGCCTGAAATCAACTGAAGGCAAAAGACATTAAATCTCTTAATATCTCAGCAGAGGAGGATTAAAGAACTCCACAAACAGCATTACCAGCTTCACTTATTACTAACTTCACTGACATTTATTTCTGTCAGACGTCTGCAGCAGTTCTTATTGATAATTAACACAACTTTTATATTTCTTTCATTTAAGGTTACCGTGATGGTGATTGATGTTTCTATTTGTTGGTCTCTAAAGTTTGTTATCTGTAGTGGCGTTCTTTGATTGCTGAGACAGTTTGTTTAACGAACATGTTTGCAATGTGTCAATAATCGTAATGTTATAAAAAGATAAAAGATCGGAAATTATGGTTATACTAGAATCGTGGGTTTTCCTTACTATCCAGTGTTAATTTGAATGTAATTGTCAACATGTGATTATATTAATAAATTAAAAAAAGAGTTTTTTTCTGCGGTGACACAAGAACACATCAACAATCACCCACGAGTCTCAGCAACGGTGACCAAAGTTTCATGCCGCAATGCATGCTGGGTACCATGGAAACAAAAAAAAACTCCCAGAATGCATCACACTATTAATAAATAATGCAGCTGAATTGTACAATATTTTTTTCTAACTATTGTTCGAAAACGATAGTTGTTTGCTGTGATTTTTGTTCTGTTTTATTCGCTTTTTATGTCGGATTTATCTTTCTGAATATTTTGTTTGTCACCATTGTTGAGATTCATATGCTGACTATATTTCTCATTAGAGTCCTCTTTTTTTCAATCCTGCAGTACAGTTATAATCCATGTTGTACTATCACCGGATTAGCAAATAAAATATATTAAGGGCTCATATTAATTATTATATTTCAAACTCATTGATAAATCAAGATATAATTAATGACATCTAAAAAAGAATTCCCCATAATTATACTCATTTATTTCTAGTTCAGTTTATTGCTTCAATTGTGTTTTGGCACACACCAATTCAGCAACCAAGCATAAACCCAACGTTTAAACGTTTAGTGGCCAACTACTGAACCACCAATCACCATCATGGTAACCCATATTTATCAAGCCTCTGACAATTACTCACAAGAAACTGCTGAAAAAAAATGAATGGTGGAATTCCTCAGAGGACTTTACATTCAACACATTTGACAATAAATATTGGAAACATTGGAAATGAAAGATACACATGTTTTCCACCACGTTTTAATAGTAATTTTTTAAACGGTATTTTGTTAACTGACCTGCCTAGCTTAGATTTTATGATCATTCCATGCCAGGGCTGCGTTTCCCAAAAGGATCGTAAGCCTAAGATGATCGTAGCTCCATTGGTTTCAATGGAGCTACGATCAACTTAAGCTTACGATGCTTTTGGGAAACGCAGCCCTGATCATCATTCCAGATGTGACAGATACCTTTATATAGCCCACGTTCGTGATTTTTTTTTTTTTTTTTCCAGCGGTGAAGGGGAGTGGTGTGGAATCCTGCACAGAAATCACCAACATTGTATTACAGTGAGGTTCTTGACTGTTTGAAGTAAAGTATTTGGAGTTTCGTAGGACTTTGCAGACGGTTCCTTTCATTCTGTCTCTTAGCCGTGTGTGTATAGAGATCAGTGCGTGTTTTCCACTGCGGAAAAGCTGGTTTTGAGGAAAATAAGGCTGTTGCTGCTTGTCTGTGTTACTACGATTAAAAAGAGGTGTTATTTGTGTAGTAACAGCGTTTAGCGCACACGTTATTGATCCGGGAAATTGGAATCTGTGAATATGCGGCCAAGTTTACTTTACTCTGAAACCCTGTATTAAGTAGCTTGATTAACCAGTCATTTTTGTTTGTTTGTGTGTGTCATTTATGTTTTAAACTTCTTCAGTTAAAATTATCATTAAACATTTTCATTTGTTCTTTACATTCATATAAATATTTTCAAACTTCTTTTGAAAGGCTGTGAGTGTGTTATCAAAAGCTATTGAACTGGAACTGTCTGTGTCCATCAAAAAAAAAAAAAAAAAACAGCCTTAGACCTTTGATACTGAACTTTTTCAGTTAAAATGACTTCATTAAACACTTTCAACTGTTCTTTACATTAATATAAATATTTTCCAACTTCTTTTGAAAGGCTGTGTGTGTTATCAAAAGCTATTGAACTGGAACTGTCTGTGTCCATCAAAACAGACTTAGACCTTTGATACTGAACTTTTTCAGTTAAAATGACTTCATTAAACACTTTTCATTTGTTCTTTAATAATAAATATTTTACAACTTCTTTTGAAAGGCTGTGAGTGTGTTATCAAAAGCTATTGAACTGGAACTGTGTGTGTCCATCAAAAAAAAAAACTTAGACCTTTGATACTGAACTTTTCAGTTAAATATGACTTCATTAAACACTTTTCATTTGTTCTTTACATTAATATAAATATTTTACAACTTCTTTTGAAAGGCTGTGAGTGTGTTATCAAAAGCTATTGAACTGGAACTGTCTGTGTCCATCAAAACAGCCTTAGACCTTTGATACTGAACTTTTTTAAGTTAAAATGACTTCATTAAACACTTTTCATTTGTTCTTTACATTAATATAAATATTTTCCAACTTCTTTTGAAAGGCTGTGAGTGTGTTATCAAAAGCTATTGAACTGGAACTGTGTGTGTCCATCAAAAAAAAAAAAAAAAAAGCCCTTTGATACTGAACTTCTTCAGTTAAATGTTAAACACTTTTCATTTGTTCTTTACATTTATAAATATTTACAACTTCTTTTGAAAGGCTTCAAAAGCTATTGAACTGGAACTGTGTGTGTGAGCCACCTTTGTACTGCACATTAACTTTTTGTTCTTTACAAATATTTTACAACTTTTTAGACTGATATGAGGCTTTTTTCAAAGATATTAATTTTAGAAGTGTGTCAATACAAAATAGCTTTATTAGACTTTAAGGGTACAAACTACTCTTTTACAGTCAATATTACTATATTAAACACTATAAGTATGTTTGAATATGTTTGATTAACCAGTCATTTATGTTTTTCTGTGTATTATTTATGTTTTAAAGTACTACCATAATAATGATAAATCAATGACAACTACATACATAACTATAAATGATTATGAATTTTTTTTTTTTATAAAAACAAAATAATGTTCAAATAATAAGAAAGTAAAACACTAATGTATAGTTGCCTATCTCCTTGGTTGTACAATAAAGTAAAAATACTTCTGTAATCAAAGATCTTTGACAAGTCATTTTTTACATAGAGCATAAACCACAACACTTTCTTAAAGTAAAAGAGGTTGTTATTGAAAACCCTTACATTGTTCATATCACTTCACTTGCATCCTATTTATGAAAAAAAAGAAAAAAGAAAAAAAACATTTTAGGTGTTTTAAATGTTTTTGTAGATAATAAAAAGTCAACTATGAAATTACCCAATATCACAAAATTTCAACCTCCCAAATGCAAGTATTTCTTCCCCTAAAATTCATTCACATAAAAGACCAGCTGAGGACAACAAGCAACAACAATATGACGCCTATACCAAATACTAAAAAAGTGTAAAGCGTTTACATAACATATCATATAGGCAATACATTTTTTCTTACAATGTAAGAACACTTTCAGCATAAGCTCCTCTAACTGAATAGCTTACAGACACAAATCACAAGTCCATGGTTCTTCCTGTGCTGGCACTTTAATGTTGAGACGATACCACCTCAGACAAATTTCACATTGTACCTGGAAGGAAAATAGGAAATGTTGTTAGATTTATTTGCACAGTGTTGTAATTATTAAATGTAGTTGTGAAAACACATGCTTTCACATAAAACAGAAAGTCAACAGCCAGAAATTGGATAAACAATACCCAGTCGTAGAGCACATCTACTGGATCTCTTTGTCTGTATCCACAGTTTGAGCATTGATCATCTTTGTGACGTATTTCTTTGCGTTCACACTTAATTGCTCTCTTTGGGGGTAATTCTTTTTGGGGGCAGTGTGTGATTATGGTAGTCTTACACAACATGAACTTTGCTTAGTTTCCATTATTACTGTTTTGGATCTAAAAATGCCAAATATCTTTTTTTAAAACAGACTATCATACCCGAATCTTTGGCATGCCTTTTCGGCTTCTTGCATTTCATTTGTACCACTCAGAGAGTCAAGCACGAAAAGGGTGTCAGTCTGAGCATATACAAACTAAATTGGATAAAAAGAAACAAATAAATTAGCAAATAAATGTCACTGAAAGATCAAACATGTCTAAATGGGCATATGTAGTAGCTTATCATTGAAATTAGCACTCTTTTACTTACCACAAACCTCCAGTGATTTTTGGTGATATTGACAAAAGTGATGACCCCATCATATTGCTCAAAGTTGACCTGTTTATCAAAAATTTAAAAGATCATGTCTGTGCAGTGTACATGTGAAAATTAAATATCATAAGTAGTTGCACTCACTTTTCAAAATCCTTGCTGTTCCATCTGCTCTCTTGTGCCATTTAAAATGACACCTGTGGTGTCATGGCTTAGCTGGTAGAGATTTGCATCCTCCTTATTAAGCACAGCTCTGAAATAGCACTCAATAGTCTAAAAAATGATAAAGCATTTCAATTTGAATCACATTACTTGATTGACATACACTGAGGACAACATTTACTGTTACATACAAATATAATTGTAATTATGCATTTAGATTTTTGTTCTGTAATGTGTACCTCTCCAAATAACCATTCATGTGGCCTCAGTGCATTGAATTCCTTGTGATATAAAAGGAACTCGAGATCCTGGCTAGGAGACTGAACAATGGCTACTAGCAGCTCTGTATGTTCCTTCTTCTTCAATAGCATCTGGATCTGTAATGATATGAAGTTCATAGAGTAAATAATAGTGTACCTTCATATGCAATTAATAGTTTAAAGTTTTGTTCTAATGACTTCATTACCTGTTCATCTACATGGAGTCCATCTGCAGGAGGCTGACATGCATCAGAACTTGAAGTTTCCACTTCCACATCCTTCTTGATCCTCTTTTTGGGGAGCAGGTATTTTATGTGGAACAGAAAAGAATTTGGATTTGGTGGATGGGAAACGTTCTTCCTTCTTCTTCCAAGTTTCTTGAGACTGATCAAGGTTCAAAGGTGCCTCAGGTTGCCGCACAAGCTTTTGAGGAAGTTCATGCTTGATGATATGCTCTGTATACCTCACTTGAAGAGACTTGTGCATTTTTCTTATGAAGGTCCCTGGTTTGACTTTTTTTTCTTTATGCATTATGGAATGTTTGACAATTCCAAACCACCTTTCAATGTGACAGTTGGCATCTCTTGTTTTGGTTGTTTCTTTGTTATCTCCATGTACTGTTCATGACATTCATTCATCAGGTCTCCCAACAGCAAGCCACTCCAAAGAGGAAAGATAGCAAGGTACATATCAAAGAGGACTGTGAGGATGCCTGGACAAAAGTATGGGTTGTCTTCTGTTGCCAACCCTGTGTCATCATCAACCATTTCTTCCTTCATCTCTTTCATAATCTGCTGAAAAAAGGCATAGAATGGTGATTTGCCACTGATGGTCGTTGCATGTGTTCTGTCTTCACTTTCACACATTTCCTAGTCTTCAGATTGGGGAGTTTCTTCCAGTGGCTCCTCTTTGGATCTTGAAATGACACTCTCCAAAATACGCAGACTTTCTTTGACGAGGTCTGTGTTTTGTTGGGTTGTGAGCAAGGCACATAATGCACGGAACACCTTTCTTGATTAAGTCATGTTGCTGGCATTTTGAAGTCTTGTGAAAGCATATATGGCAAAGTATCTCAGTCCTTTGTCATCTGTTTGCCTACAGATTGCCTGTCTGACAGCTTTCAGGATGTGAGCAGAGCAAATGTGTAGTACAATATATGACTTCATTTCATCCACTGATTTTTTGTTCATGCAGAAGTCATATGCTCTGTTGAGGTAAGTGCTGATGTGCTCTTTGTTGAAAGCGAGCATCACACTTTGTATTAAAGCCCAGCTATAATCAGTTTCGACCTGGTGAATTTTTATTTGGGTGTACTTTGATAAATGCAAAGTGAATTGCATGAGCCAAAATGTGATTGGTGGTACTGAGTGCTTCATTGGAGAGCATTTCACAAATAGGCAGTGGTGGTGCATCTCGACCTGCATTTCCTGGAAGAGTGAGCGCATAGTACAACACCGGTTTGGGCTGTTCTGGAATTTTTGACACTACACCACCAGTGGCATCAAGATAGAGGGACACAGGAGACTTACTTCGCAAATGATGCACAAGAATGCTGATCCCCAACTCAGAGTACAAATGAACAATGAACTGATTCACACTGAAATGCTGTATGTAGCCTGGTATTTTGAAGTATTTTTCGTCAATGTCCTTAAATATTGTCTGCATTAAGGATATTTCCATCTTGATGTTAGAGTGTTTAATGAAGTCATTTTAACTGAAAAGTTCAGTATCAAAGGTCTAAGGCTGTTTTGATGGACACACACAGTTCCAGTTCAATAGCTTTTGATAACACACTCACAGCCTTTCAAAGAAGTTGTAAATATTTATATTAATGTAAAGAACAAATGAAAAGTGTTTAATGAAGTCATTTTAACTGAAAAAGTTCAGTATCAAAGGTCTAAGGCTTTTTTTTTTTTTGATGGACACAGACAGTTCCAGTTCAATAGCTTTTGATAACACACTCACAGCCTTTCAAAGAAGTTGAAAATATTTATATTAATGTAAAGAACAATGAAAAGTGTTTAATGAAGTCATTTTAACTGAAAAGTTCAGTATCAAAGGTCTAATTTTTGATGGACACACACAGTTCCAGTTCAATAGCTTTTGATAACACACTCAGCCTTTCAAAAGAAGTTGAAAATATTTATATTAATGTAAAGAACAATGAAAAGTGTTTAATGAAGTCATTTTAACTGAAAAAGTTCAGTATCAAAGGTCTAAGGCTGTTTTGATGCACACCACAGTTCCAGTTCAATAGCTTTTGATAACACACTCACAGCCTTTCAAAGAAGTTGAAAATATTTATATTAATGTAAAGAACAATGAAAAGTGTTTAATGAAGTCATTTTAACTGAAAAAGTTCAGTATCAAAGGTCTAAGGCTGTTTTGATGACACACACAGTTCCAGTTCAATAGCTTTTGATAACACACTCACAGCCTTTCAAAGAAGTTGTAAAATATTTATATTAATGTAAAGAACTGAAAAGTGTTTAATGAAGTCATTTTAACTGAAAAAGTTCAGTATCAAAGGTCTAAGGCTTTTTGATGGACACACAGTTCCAGTTCAATAGCTTTTGATAACACACTCACAGCCTTTCAAAGAAGTTGAAAATATTTATATTAATGTAAAGAACAATGAAAAGTGTTTAATGAAGTCATTTTACTGAAAAAGTTCAGTATCAAGGTCTAAGGCTGTTTTGATGCACACACACAGTTCCAGTTCAATAGCTTTTGATAACACACTCACAGCCTTTCAAAAGAAGTTGTAAAATATTTATATTAATGTAAAGAACAAATGAAAAGTGTTTAATGAAGTCATTTTAACTGAAAAGTTCAGTATCAAAGGTCTAAGGCTGTTTTGATGGACACACAGTTCCAGTTCAATAGCTTTTGATAACACACTCACAGCCTTTCAAAAGAAGTTGTAAAATTTTATTAATGTAAAGAACATGAAAAGTGTTTAATGAAGTCATTTTAACTGAAAAAGTTCAGTATCAAAGGTCTAAGGCTTTTTTGATGGACACACAGTTCCAGTTCAATAGCTTTTGATAACACACTCACAGCCTTTCAAAAGAAGTTGAAAATATTTATATTAATGTAAAGAACAATGAAAAGTGTTTAATGAAGTCATTTAACTGAAAAGTTCAGTATCAAAGGTCTAAGGCTGTTTTGATGCACACACACAGTTCCAGTTCAATAGCTTTTGATAACACACTCACAGCCTTTCAAAAGAAGTTGTAAATATTTATATTAATGTAAAGACCAAATGAAAAGTGTTTAATGAAGTCATTTTAACTGAAAAAGTTCAGTATCAAAGGTCTAAGGCTGTTTTTTGCACACACACAGTTCCAGTTCAATAGCTTTTGATAACCACTCACAGCCTTTCAAAAGAAGTTGAAATATTTATATTAATGTAAAGAACAAATGAAAAGTGTTTAATGAGTCATTTAACTGAAAAAGTTCAGTATCAAAGGTCTAAGGCTTTTTTTTTTTTTGATGGACACACACAGTTCCAGTTCAATAGCTTTTGATAACACACTCACAGCCTTTCAAAAGAAGTTGGAAAATATTTATATTAATGTAAAGAACAAATGAAAAGTGTTTAATGAAGTCATTTTAACTGAAAAAGTTCAGTATCAAAGGTCTAAGGCTTTTTTTGATGCACACACACAGTTCCAGTTCAATAGCTTTTGATAACACACTCACAGCCTTTCAAAAGAAGTTGAAAATATTTATATTAATGTAAAGAACAATGAAAAGTGTTTAATGAAGTCATTTAACTGAAAAAGTTCAGTATCAAAGGTCTAAGGCTGTTTTGATGCACACACACAGTTCCAGTTCAATAGCTTTTGATAACACACTCACAGCCTTTCAAAAGAAGTTGGAAAATATTTATATTAATGTAAAGAACAAATGAAAAGTGTTTAATGAAGTCATTTTAACTGAAAAAGTTCAGTATCAAAGGTCTAAGGCTGTTTTGATGCACACACACAGTTCCAGTTCAATAGCTTTTGATAACACACTCACAGCCTTTCAAAAGAAGTTGTAAAATATTTATATTAATGTAAAGAACAAATGAAAAGTGTTTAATGAAGTCATTTAACTGAAAAAGTTCAGTATCAAAGGTCTAAGGCTTTTTTTTTTGATGACACACACAGTTCCAGTTCAATAGCTTTTGATAACACACTCACAGCCTTTCAAAAGAAGTTGAAAATATTTATATTAATGTAAAGAACAAATGAAAAGTGTTTAATGAAGTCATTTTAACTGAAAAAGTTCAGTATCAAAGGTCTAAGGCTTTTTGATGACACACACAGTTCCAGTTCAATAGCTTTTGATAACACACTCACAGCCTTTCAAAAGAAGTTGGAAAATATTATATTAATGTAAAGAACAAATGAAAAGTGTTTAATGAAGTCATTTAACTGAAAAAGTTCAGTATCAAAGGTCTAAGGCTTTTTTTTTTTGATGGACACACACAGTTCCAGTTCAATAGCTTTTGATAACACACTCACATTTCAAAAGAAGTTGGAAAATATTTATATTAATGTAAAGAACAAATGAAAAGTGTTTAATGAAGTCATTTAACTGAAAAAGTTCAGTATCAAAGGTCTAAGGCTTTTTGATGGACACACACAGTTCCAGTTCAATAGCTTTTGATAACACACTCACAGCCTTTCAAAAGAAGTTGGAAAATATTTATTAATGTAAAGAACAAATGAAAAGTGTTTAATGAAGTCATTTAACTGAAAAAGTTCAGTATCAAAGGTCTAAGGCTGTTTTGATGACACACAGTTCCAGTTCAATAGCTTTTGATAACACACTCACACCTTTCAAAAGAAGTTGGAAAATATTTATATTAATGTAAAGAACAAATGAAAAGTGTTTAATGAAGTCATTTTACTGAAAAAGTTCAGTATCAAAGGTCTAAGGCTGTTTTGATGGACACAGACAGTTCCAGTTCAATAGCTTTTGATAACACACTCACAGCCTTTCAAAAGAAGTTGGAAAATATTTAATGTAAAGAACAAATGAAAAGTGTTTAATGAAGTCATTTTAACTGAAAAAGTTCAGTATCAAAGGTCTAAGGCTGTTTTGATGCACACAGACAGTTCCAGTTCCACATAGTGCGCATTAGCGACATCTGGTGGTCAGACTTGTTTCTCCACCATATCTAAATCATCTAAATCACATATCTACGGTTTGAAAAAGCACTTGACCAAAGCTTCGGAAGTCCGTGACATACGGAATCACTCTTGTCTTGAATCAGTTATATCTAATATAAACTAATCTCATCTAAATTAATTAATTTGTGCCTCGAAGCCTCGGTATCAACCGTCCCATCACCAGACTTAAGTACCATGGACAGTGAGTCTTTATCACGCTGTCAATCGAAACTTGCACTTTGTAGATGGTGCCTCAGATTAACGATGACGTCACAGCACTCCATAGAGGTAAGTGTGTTTGTTTGCTGTCGAGTTCTACAGAAAATCGTGTTGTACTTTGTGCTCATAACAGTCAGTAACGATAATAAAATTAAATGAGCCTTTTTTAATGCTGATTCACAAAGTTATTGAAAGCGGAAGTCCGAATGTGCGAATATAAAACCAACTTTACCGAAGTACTTTAGCTTAGCTAGTTCTGTGGCATTCCCGCCATTTTATATCATCGCAGACCCAACATATCTAGATTTTTTTGTTGTTTTTTGTTAAAATGATGGCTCTGTGTCTCTGATGAGAAGTCTTGTGTATTTTTTAAATTTTCTGTGTAATGGGGAGTATCAGACTTTGCTGGGACTCTGTATAAAATTGAACCATGTAATCAAAAGCGTCTGTTTTCATACGTTAACGTTATTCAAATAAAATTGACATCTTTTTCACAGTTTGATGACGTCATTGAACATCATTGCGACTACCTCCTAGAGATAGTAAGTCATATTTCCTCAAATAATCTGATTTTTACATGTAATTTGTTAAATATGGTGTGTAATAAAACTTTTATTCTTATTTTCAGGATTGTGAATGTGGCAGACACACCCCTCCACACAAAAAGTATGTTTTTTTTCTATTACTAGACTGATTATTTATATATATATGTGTATAAGTGTGTGTCAGTCAGAAATATCAGTTCATTCATTTTTCCTTTTAATTGTAGTAATCCAGTTAAATTTTTGTATGCACAAGGAGTATGACAACAGCCGGTATGATCTGATCTCACCATCATCGAGTCTGTGATTACATGAAGAAACACAACAGATCTGAGACAGACTAAATCCAGAGGAACCACAGCAAGGTTTCTTCCTGTGTCTTGGAGACGTTGCTGCAGTTCTTCTGGATTTAGTCTATCTCAGTTCTTTCTGTTTCTTCATGTAATCACAGGTGGACTTGATGGTGAGATCAGATCATACCGGCTGTTGTTATGCACCTTGTGCACAGTTTCACTTTTCAGTACTTTTCACAGTACTGTATGTATGAATATATAATATATATAATTTATTTTATTTTTTTTTCCCGTCTTTCCACAGACTGGCGCAACTGGATTGACACCATTAGCCATCAAATACTTTTGTGCACACTCTCATCGCAGGGCATCACGGGAACTGTACATTGCTGGTGTAATCTCACAGGTAGGTCTTTCAATCAAACACTAGTCACAGGGATACCTGAATGGTCAGTTCTGGGACCCCTCCCTTCTCTATATATTCATATACAATACCGGTCAAAAGTATAGACACATTACTATTTTTAATGTTTTTGAAAGAAGAATCTTATGCTGATCAAGGCTACCATTATTTATTATTATAAAAATACAGAAAAAACAGTAATATTGTGAAATATTACAATTTAAAATAATGGTTTTCTATTTTAATATACTTTAGAATATAATTTATTCCTGTGATCAAAGCTGAATTTTCAGCATCATTACTCCAGTCTTCAGTGTCACATGATCCTTCAGAAATCATTCTATGATTTATTATCAATATTTGAAACCGTTGTGCTGCTTAATGTCTTTATAACCTGTGATAATTTTTGATGAAGAAAAAAACAGCTTTTATTCAAAATAGAAATCTTTTTCTAACAATATAAATCTTTATCACTTTTTATTAATTTAACACATCCTTGCTGAATAAAAGTATTAATTTCTTAAAAAAAAAAATAGAAAAAAATTACAGACCCCAAACTTTATAAAATATTTATTTTAAATAAATGCTGTTATTTAACTTTTGTTCATCAAAGAATCCTGAAAAAAGTATAACAGGTTATAAAAATATATTAAGCAGCACAGTTGTTTCAAACCTTTGACCGGTACTGTATACTATTATAATGGTACATGGATTCTCCTACCATTGCTATGCTGATGACACACTGCTTTACTTTTCATTTCAGGCTGATGATCTGACAGTAGCTGCATGGATCTTGGACTGCCTGGTGGACATCTCGGCATAGATACAAGAACATCACCTGCAACTCAATCTGACAAAGACAAAACTTTCATCTTCCCAGCCACTCTGATGATTCAGCATGATTTCACCATCCAGCTAGGCTCATCAACTGTAATTCCTTGTCGTAATCTTTGATGACCAGCTGACGTTCAGAGACCACATTACAAAGACAACTTGGTCATTTAAGTTTGCACTGCACTATACCAGGAAGATCAGGCCCTTCCTAATGGAGCGTCCAACACAACTTCTCATCCAGGCCCTTGTCATTTCTAGACTGGACTATTGCAACACTCTTCGAACATCTGCAATCTCTCTAACCCTAACTGGACAGCTGAATCCCTGACAATATTCAAGAAACAACTGAAAACTCATCTCTTCTGTGAACACTTAATGGCATCCTGCTGACTCTTAAAAAAACACTATGCTTTCACTAAATCCCTCACTGTTCTAGTTTGTACTATTCTGAATAATGTTTGAATCTTTGTATTTTTTAGCACTTCTTGTGTTTATTGCCTCCTTAAGATGAATTGTTCCTTATTTCTAAGTTGCTATGGATAAAATTTAAAGTTTATCCAATGAGTTATTTTTTTGAGTGTATTGTAATAAGGTTATGACTTAACCATTCTTGATTCCATTTTCGATACCACAGCTAAAACTACTTACTAATAAATTTCAAAGATTATTAAGATAAGTAACAATCATTAATAAAAAAGAACAAATACTTAAACTACAAATAAACAACAACTAAACTAAACTACTCTGATTAACATCAATCAGATATTATGTTCAATGTCGTTTTTTTGCCCAGCCCTAACACACACCCCTAAGCCAGATAAAATGCAATTGCTTTTCTTACAGTGGTGAAGGACAGGAGAAAGACAGTGCTTACCTCTTCTGTTTACTCGAGTTCCTCTCTTTTTAAGATAGCTCATGAGATTCGTTGTGCAGATTGGGTAACATATATTTATGTGGCGCCATTTGTATATCTCTAGAAGTAGTGTTGATGGCATTTCTATGCCTTGATATGTTAATATGTCGTCAAAATAACGAGCTTCGTCTGTAGTGGAGCTGTCAAGAGCAAACTTATGGATCAATTGCCCAGGTTTATCATTGTCTGATACTTCACACATCCTCATCATCTGATAAACAGCAGGACCTGTTAGGATAAAGAATATTCTGAACAAATAACCACCAAAATTTTAATTTTAAAATGTATAACTTTGATGTCTGATCTCTTTTGATTTAAGAAATTACACTGTAAAAAAATCCCAGTAAAATTTACGGTAAAAAACCGGCAGCTGTGGTTGCCAGAACCTTACTGTAAAAAATACAGTAGCAACGTAAAAAAAAATCTGTTAAATTTACGGTAAAATAACGTATTTCATTAACTGATATGTTAATTTACCAACCTAATGAAGTACTAATATCTGTTTTGTACCTTTATAATACACTGACAGTCACCAAACACAGTGGTGATAAGAGTCACATGATGAATCAAAGTTCATCACAAGCAGCTTTTCCACAAGCTGAGGAGGACAATACTAATATATAGAAGGTGCACACAGTGTCATTTACACACACACTAAACACCATCAAGGTAACATGCATGAAATTTTAAAAATGCAATAAACATTAATTTAACAACATTAGATGTAACATAAAACCCTAATGTACATAACTGATTAGAAAAAAATAAGAAAAACTAAGAAGAAACAGAGTTATTTCAATGAAAATATATCAAATGTGAAGTGTCACACAGGGAATTGTGGGAATGTCAATTTACGGTTTTTCACTGTAAATTTTACAATGAATTGTTATTTTTCACTTCCAAAACTGTGAATATAACTGTATTTTACCGTAAAATTACATTAACTGTACTGTTAGATCTATTACAGTTATTCACCGTATAGTACGGAAACTTTCTGTAAACCAATTGACAGTTTTTCACCGCAGCATTTTTACAGTCTTTTACTGTTAAAATTACGGTCATTTTTCACTGCAAGCATTGCAAAATTTGTCTCAGTGTGACTTGTATGTTTTCC
>JAOTNS010001355.1:0-10538 GCA_028476615.1 Culter alburnus | reverse complement strand
GCTCTACACTGGACTATACCCCTTACAATGAGGCTTATTCCCTTAAAAAAAAAAACCCAAGTAATTTCCTTGAATAGATAAACCAACACAAAAAGAAGTGTTTGGGATGACGTAACCTACCAAAATTAGTTTCTAAGAACCCCGTATTTGGTCAAGGCAGAGGGGGCACCCGGATTTGAACCGGGGACCTCTTATCGCAGTCAAGCTCTACCACTGAGCTATACCCCCTTACAGTGATGCTTATTCCCTTAAATAAAAAACCCAAGTAATTTCCTTGAATAATGTAACAACAACAACAAAGAAGTGTTTGGGTTGACGTAACCTACCAAATTAGTCCCTAAGAACAGATCAGTATTTGGTCAAGGCAGATGGGGCACCCGGATTTGAACTGGGGACCTCTTGATCTGCAGTCAAATGCTCTACCACTGAGCTATACCCCCTTAAGTGACGTTATTCCTTAAAAAATAAAAAACCCAAGTAATTTCCTTGAATAATGTAACACAACAACAAAGAAGTGTTTGGCTTGATGTAACCTTCCAAAGCAGTTCCTAAAAGCACTTTAGTATTTGGTCACAGCTAAGGGGGCACCCGGATTTGAACCGGGGACCGCTTGATCTGCAGTCAAATGCTCTACCACTGAGCTATACCCCCTTACAGTGAAGTTTTTTCTTCAAAAAATAAAAAACCCAAGCAATTTCCTTGAATAGATAAGTACAATGTAACACAACAAAGAAGTGTTTGGGATGACGTAACCTACCAAATTAGTTCCTAAAAAAAACTCAGTATTTGGTCACAGCTAAGGGGGCACCCGATTTGAACCGGGGACCTCTTGATCTGCAGTCAAATGCTCTACCACTGAGCTATACCCCCTTCTATTGACGCTTTTCTTTCAAAAAATAAAAAACCCAAGTAATTTCCTTGAATAATGTAACACAACAACAAAGAAGTGTTTGGCTTGATGTAACCTTCCAAAGCAGTTCCTAAAAGCACTTTAGTATTTGGTCCCAGCTAAGGGGGCACCCGGATTTGAACCGGGGACCTCTTGATCTGCAGTCAAATGCTCTACCACTGAGCTATACCCCCTTCTAGTGATGCTTTTTATTCTTCAAAAAATAAAAAAACCAAGCAATTTCCTTGAATAGATGAGTACATAACACAACAACGAAGTGTTTGGCTTGATGTAACCTTCCAAAGCAGTTCCTAAAAGCACTTTAGTATTTGGTCACAGCTAAGGGGCACCCGGATTTGAACCGGGGACCTCTTGATCTGCAGCCAAATGCTCTACCACTGAGCTATACCCCCTTACATGATGCTTATTCCCTTAAAAAATAAAAAACCCAAGTAATTTCCTTGAATAATGTAACACAACAACAAAGAAGTGTTTGGGTTGACGTAACCTACCAAACTAGCTCCTAAAACAGATCAGTATTGGTCAAGCAAGGGGGCACCCGGATTTGAACCGGGGACCGCTTGATCTGCAGTCAAATGCTCTACCACTGAGCTATACCCCCTTACAGTGATGCTTCTTTCTTTAAAAAATAAAAAACCCAAGTAATTTCCTTGAATAGATAGTACAATGTAACAAACAAAGAAGTGTTTGGCTTGATGTAACCTTCCAAAGCAGTTCCTAAAAGCACTTTAGTATTTGGTCACAGCTAAGGGGGCACCCGGATTTGAACCGGGGACCTCTTGATCTGCAGTCAAATGCTCTACCACTGAGCTATACCCCCTTACAGTGATGCTTTTTTTCTTCAAAAAATAAAAAACCCAAGTAATTTCCTTGAATAATGTAACACAACAACAAAGAAGTGTTTGGCTTGATGTAACCTTCCAAAGCAGTTCCTAAAAGCACTTTAGTATTTGGTCCCAGCTAAGGGGGCACCCGTATTTGAACCGGGGACCTCTTGATCTGCAGTCAAATGCTCTACCACTGAGCTATACCCCCTTACAGTGAGCTTTTTTTTCTTCAAAAAATAAAAAAACCAAGCAATTTCCTTGAATAGATATACAATGTAACAAAACAAAGAAGTGTTTGGGTTGACGTAAACTACCAAATTAGTTCCTAAAAATCAGTATTTGGTCACAGCTAAGGGGGCACCCGGATTTGAACCGGGGACCTCTTGATCTGCAGTCAAATGCTCTACCACTGAGCTATACCCCCTTACAATGATGCTTATTCCCTTAAAAAATAAAAAACCCAAGTAATTTCCTTGAATAGATAAGTACAATGTAACACAACAAAGAAGTGTTTGGGATGACGTAACCTACCAATTAGTTCCTAAGAACACATCAGTATTTGGTCAAGGCAGAGGGGGCACCCGGATTTGAACGGGGACCTCTTGATCTGCAGTCAAATGCTCTACCACTGAGCTATACCCCCTTACAGTGATGCTTATTCCTTAAAAAATAAAAAACCCAAGTAATTTCCTTGAATAATGTACACACAACAAAGAAGTGTTTGGCTTGATGTAACCTTCCAAAGCAGTTCCTAAAAGCACTTTAGTATTTGGTCAGCTGGGGCACCCGGATTTGAACCGGGACCGCTTGATCTGCAGTCAAATGCTCTACCACTGAGCTATACCCCCTTACAGTGAAGTATTTTTCTTTAAAAAATAAAAAACCCAAGCAATTTCCTTGAATAGATGTACAATGTAACACAACAAAGAAGTGTTTGGTTGACGTAACCTACCAAATTAGTTCCTAAAAAAACTCAGTATTTGGTCACAGCTAAGGGGGCACCCGGATTTGAACCGGGGACCTCTTGATCTGCAGTCAAATGCTCTACCACTGAGCTATACCCCCTTCAGTGATGCTTTTCTTAAAAAATAAAAAACCCAAGTAATTTCCTTGAATAATGTAACACAACAACAAAGAAGTGTTTGGCTTGATGTAACCTTCCAAAGCAGTTCCTAAAAGCACTTTAGTATTTGGTCACAGCTAAGGGGGCACCCGGATTTGAACCGGGGACCTCTTGATCTGCAGTCAAATGCTCTACCACTGAGCTATACCCCCTTACAGTGATGCTTTTTTTCTTTAAAAAAATAAAAAACCAAGCAATTTCCTTGAATAGATACTTACAATGTAACACAACAACGAAGTGTTTGGCTTGATGTAACCTTCCAAAGCAGTTCCTAAAAGCACTTTAGTATTTGGTCACAGCTAAGGGGCACCCGGATTTGAACCGGGGACCTCTTGATCTGCAGTCAAATGCTCTACCACTGAGCTATACCCCCTTACAGTGATGCTTTTTTTTAAAAAATAAAAAAAGTAATTTCCTTGAAATGTAAACACAAACAAAGAAGTGTTTTGGTTGACGTAACCTACCAAATAGTTCCTTAGTATTTGGTCAGCTAAGGGGGCACCGGATTTGAACCGGGGACCTCTTGATCTGCAGTCAAATGCTCTACCACTGAGCTATACCCCCTTACAGTGATGCTTCTTTCCTTAAAAAATAAAAAACCCAAGTAATTTCCTTGAATAGATAGTACAATGTAACAGAACAAAGAAGTGTTTGGGTTGACGTAACCTACCAAATTAGTTGCTAAAAAAATCTCAGTATTTGGTCAAGCAAGGGGGCACCCGGATTTGAACCGGGGACCTCTTGATCTGCAGTCAAATGCTCTACCACTGAGCTATACCCCCTTACAGTGATGCTTATTCCCTTAAAAATAAAAAACCCAAGTAATTTCCTTGAATATGTACAAAACAAAGAAGTGTTTGGGTTGACGTAACCTACCAAATTAGTTCCTAAACACTCAGTATTTGGTCAAGGCAGGGGCACCCGGATTTGAACGGGGACCTCTTGATCTGCAGTCAAATGCTCTACCACTGAGCTATACCCCCTTACAGTGATGCTTTTTTTTTAAAAAATAAAAAACCCAAGTAATTTCCTTGAATAATGTACAATGTAAAAACAAAGAAGTGTTTGGCTTGATGTAACCTTCCAAAGCAGTTCCTAAAAGCACTTTAGTATTTGGTCACAGCTAAGGGGGCACCCGGATTTGAACCGGGGACCTCTTGATCTGCAGTCAAATGCTCTACCACTGAGCTATACCCCCTTACAGTGATGCTTTTTTTCTTCAAAAAATAAAAAACCAAGCAATTTCCTTGAATAGATAAGTACAATGTAACAAAACAAAGAAGTGTTTGGGTTGACGTAACCTACCAAAGTTCCTAAAAAAAGTCAGTATTTGGTCAAGGCAAGGGGGCACCCGGATTTGAACCGGGGACCTCTTGATCTGCAGTCAAATGCTCTACCACTGAGCTATACCCCCTTACAGTGATGCTTTTTTTTCTTAAAAAATAAAAAACCCAAGTAATTTCCTTGAATGATAAGTAATGTAACAACAAAGAAGTGTTTGGGTGACGTAACCTACCAATTAGTTCCTAAAACATCAGTATTTGGTCAGGCAAGGGGGCACCCGGATTTGAACCGGGACCTCTTGATCTGCAGTCAAATGCTCTACCACTGAGCTATACCCCCTTACAGTGATTTATTCTTAAAAAATAAAAAACCCAAGTAATTTCCTTGAATAATGTAAACAACAACAAAGAAGTGTTTGGGTTGACGTAAACTACCAAATTAGTTCCTAAAAAACAGATCAGTATTTGGTCAAGCCAGAGGGGGCACCCGGATTTGAACCGGGGACCTCTTGATCTGCAGTCAAATGCTCTACCACTGAGCTATACCCCCTTACAGTGATGCTTATTCCTTAAAAAATAAAAAACCCAAGTAATTTCCTTGAATAAGTAACACAACAACAAGAAGTGTTTGGGTTGACGTAACCTACCAAATTAGTTTCTAAGAAAACATCAGTATTTGGTCAAGGCAGAGGGGGCACCCGGATTTGAACCGGGGACCTCTTGATCTGCAGTCAAATGCTCTACCACTGAGCTATACCCCCTTACAGTGATTTTTCCTTAAAAATAAAAAACCCAAGTAATTTCCTTGAATAATGTAACACAACAACAAAGAAGTGTTTGGGTTGACGTAACCTACCAAATTAGTCCCTAAGCACAGATCAGTATTTGGTCAAGGCAGAGGGGGCACCCGGATTTGAACCGGGGACCTCTTGATCTGCAGTCAAATGCTCTACCACTGAGCTATACCCCCTTACAGTGAATTTCCTTAAAAATAAAAAACCCAAGTAATTTCCTTGAATAGATGAGTACAACAACAAAGAAGTGTTTGGCTTGATGTAACCTTCCAAAGCAGTTCCTAAAAGCACTTTAGTATTTGGTCACAGCTAAGGGGGCACCCGGATTTGAACCGGGGACCTCTTGATCTGCAGTCAAATGCTCTACCACTGAGCTATACCCCCTTACAGTGATGTTTTTTTTCTTCAAAAAATAAAAAACCCAAGCAATTTCCTTGAATAGATAAGTACAATGTAACAAAACAAAGAAGTGTTTGGGTTGACGTAACCTACCAAATTAGTTCCTAAAAAAAACTCAGTATTTGGTCAAGGCAGAGGGGCCGGATTTGAACCGGGACCTCTTGATCTGCAGTCAAATGCTCTACCACTGAGCTATACCCCCTTACAGTGATGCTTTTTCTTTAAAAAAATAAAAAACCCAAGCAATTTCCTTGAATAGATAAGTACAATGTAACAGACCAAAGAAGTGTTTGGTTGACGTAACCTACCAAATTAGTTCCTAAAACAGATCAGTATTTGGTCAAGGCAGAGGGGGCACCCGGATTTGAACCGGGGACCTCTTGATCTGCAGTCAAATGCTCTACCACTGAGCTATACCCTTTACAGTGATGCTTTTTTCTTCAAAAAATAAAAAAACCAAGCAATTTCCTTGAATAGATGCTTACAATGTAACAAAACAAAGAAGTGTTTGGGTTGACGTAAACTACCAAATTAGTTGCTAAAAAAATCTCAGTATTTGGTCACAGCTAAGGGGGCACCCGGATTTGAACCGGGGACCTCTTGATCTGCAGTCAAATGCTCTACCACTGAGCTATACCCCTTACAGTGATGCTTTTTCTTAAAAAATAAAAACCCAAGTAATTCCTTGAATAATGTAACACAACAACAAAGAAGTGTTTGGGTTGAGTAACCTACCAAATTAGTTCCTAAAACATAGTTTGGTCAAGGCAGAAGGGGCACCGGATTTGAACCGGGGACCTCTTGATCTGCAGTCAAATGCTCTACCACTGAGCTATACCCCCTTACAGTTTTCTTTAAAAAATAAAAAACCCAAGCAATTTCCTTGAATAGATAAGTACAGTGTAACACAACAAAGAAGTGTTTGGGATGCAAAAGTTCCTAGTATTTGGTCACAGTAAGGGGGCACCCGGATTTGAACGGGGACCTCTTGATCTGCAGTCAAATGCTCTACCACTGAGCTATACCCCCTTAGTGATGCTTTTTTCTTAAAAAAAAAAACCCAAGTAATTTCCTTGAATAATGTACACACAACAACAAAGAAGTGTTTGGCTTGATGTAACCTTCCAAAGCAGTTCCTAAAAGCACTTTAGTATTTGGTCACAGCTAAGGGGGCACCCGGATTTGAACCGGGGACCTCTTGATCTGCAGTCAAATGCTCTACCACTGAGCTATACCCCTTACAGTGAAGCTTTTTTTTAAAAAATAAAAAACCCAAGTAATTTCCTTGAATAATGTACAACAACACAAAGAAGTGTTTGGTTGACGTAACCTACCAAATTAGTTCCTAAAACAGATCAGTATTGGTCAAGGCAGAGGGGGCACCCGGATTTGAACCGGGGCTCTTGATCTGCAGTCAAATGCTCTACCACTGAGCTATACCCCTTACAGTGATGTTTTTTTTAAAAAATAAAAAAACCAAATTTCCTTGAATAGATAAGTACAAACAAACAAAGAAGTGTTTGGGTTGACGTAACCTACCAAATTAGTTCCTAAAAAAAACTCAGTATTTGGTCACAGCTAAGGGGGCACCCGGATTTGAACCGGGGACCTCTTGATCTGCAGTCAAATGCTCTACCACTGAGCTATACCCCCTTACAGTGATGCTTTTTATTAAAAATAAAAAAACCCAAGTAATTTCCTTGAATAATGTAACACAACAACAAAGAAGTGTTTGGGTTGACGTAACCTACCAAATTAGTTCCTAAGAACAGATCAGTATCTGGTCAAGGCAGAGGGGGCACCCGGATTTGAACCGGGGACCGCTTGATCTGCAGTCAAATGCTCTACCACTGAGCTATACCCCCTTACAGTGAAGCTTTTTCTTCAAAAAATAAAAAACCCAAGCAATTTCCTTGAATAGATAAGTACAATGTAACACAACAAAGAAGTGTTTGGGATGACGTAACCTACCAAATTAGTTCCTAAGAACACATCAGTATTTGGTCAAGCAAGGGGGCACCCGGATTTGAACCGGGGACCTCTTGATCTGCAGTCAAATGCTCTACCACTGAGCTATACCCCCTTACAGTGATGCTTTTTTTTCTTCAAAAAATAAAAAACCCAAGTAATTTCCTTGAATAATGTAACACAACAACAAAGAAGTGTTTGGCTTGATGTAACCTTCCAAAGCAGTTCCTAAAAGCACTTTAGTGGTCACAGCTAAGGGGGCACCCGGATTTGAACCGGGGACCTCTTGATCTGCAGTCAAATGCTCTACCACTGAGCTATACCCCTTACAGTGAAGCTTTTTCTTTAAAAAAATAAAAAAACCCAAGCAATTTCCTTGAATAGATAACAATGTAACACAACAAAGAAGTGTTTGGGTTGACGTAACCTACCAAATTAGTTCCTAAAACAGTATTTGGTCAAGGCAAGGGGGCACCCGGATTTGAACCGGGGACCTCTTGATCTGCAGTCAAATGCTCTACCACTGAGCTATACCCCCTTACAGTGATTTATTCTTTAAAAAATAAAAAACCCAAGTAATTTCCTTGAAAGTAACACAACAACAAGAAGTGTTTGGGTTGACGTAACCTACCAAATTAGTTCCTAAAAACAGATCAGTTTTGGTCAAGGCTAAGGGGGCACCCGGATTTGAACCGGGGACCTCTTGATCTGCAGTCAAATGCTCTACCACTGAGCTATACCCCTTACAGTGATGCTTATTCCCTTAAAAAAAAAAAAAAACCCAAGTAATTTCCTTGAATAATGTACACAACAACAAAGAAGTGTTTGGCTTGATGTAACCTTCCAAAGCAGTTCCTAAAAGCATTTAGTATTTGGTCACAGCTAAGGGGCACCGGATTTGAACCGGGGACCTTGATCTGCAGTCAAATGCTCTACCACTGAGCTATACCCCTTCAGTGATGCTTTTTTCTTCAAAAAATAAAAAACCCAAGTAATTTCCTTGAATAATGTAACACAACAACAAAGAAGTGTTTGGCTTGATGTAACCTTCCAAAGCAGTTCCTAAAAGCACTTTAGTATTTGGTCACAGCTAAGGGGCACCCGGATTTGAACGGGGACCTCTTGATCTGCAGTCAAATGCTCTACCACTGAGCTATACCCCCTTACAGTGATGCTTATTCCCTTAAAAAATAAAAAACCCAAGTAATTTCCTTGAATAATGTAACACAACAACAAAGAAGTGTTTGGGTTGACGTAACCTACCAAACAGTTCCTAAAACAGATCAGTATTGGTCAAGGCAGAGGGGGGCCCGGATTTGAAACGGGGACCTCTTGATCTGCAGTCAAATGCTCTACCACTGAGCTTACCCCCTTACAGTGATGTTTTTCTTTAAAAAAATAAAAAACCCAAGCAATTTCCTGAATAGATAAGTACAATGTAACACAACAAAGAAGTGTTTGGGTTGACGTAACCTACCAAATTAGTTCCTAAAAAGCAGTATTTGGTCAGAAGGGGGCACCCGGATTTGAACGGGGACCTCTTGATCTGCAGTCAAATGCTCTACCACTGAGCTATACCCCCTTACAGTGATGCTTATTCCCTTAAAAAATAAAAAACCCAAGTAATTTCCTTGAATAATGTAACACAACAACAAAGAAGTGTTTGGGTTGATGTAACCTACCAAATTAGTTCCTAAAACATTAGTATTGGTCAAGCAAGGGGGCACCGGATTTGAACCGGGGACCGCTTGATCTGCAGTCAAATGCTCTACCACTGAGCTATACCCCCTTACAGTGAAGCTTTTTCTTTAAAAAAATAAAAAACCCAAGCAATTTCCTTGAATAGATAAGTGTAACACAACAAAGAAGTGTTTGGGATGACGTAACCTACCAAATTAGTTCCTAAAAAAAACTCAGTATTTGGTCAAGCAAGGGGGCACCCGGATTTGAACCGGGGACCTCTTGATCTGCAGTCAAATGCTCTACCACTGAGCTATACCCCCTTACAGTGACTTATTCCTTAAAAAATAAAAAAACCCAAGTAATTTCCTTGAATAATGTAACACAACAACAAAGAAGTGTTTGGTTGATGTAACCTACCAAATTAGTTCCTAAACAGATAGTATTGGTCAGCTAAGGGGGCACCCGGATTTGAACCGGGGACCTTGATCTGCAGTCAAATGCTCTACCACTGAGCTATACCCCTTACAGTGAAGCTTTTCTTTAAAAAAAAAAACCCAAGCAATTTCCTTGAATAGATAAGTACAATGTAACAAACAAAGAAGTGTTTGGGTTGACGTAACCTACCAAATTAGTTCCTAAGAACACTCAGTATTGGTCAAGGCAGAGGGGGCACCCGGATTTGAACCGGGGACCTCTGATCTGCAGTCAAATGCTCTACCACTGAGCTATACCCCTTACAGTGATGCTTATTCCTTAAAAAATAAAAACCCAAGTAATTTCCTTGAATATGTAACACAACAACAAAGAAGTGTTTGGCTTGATGTAACCTTCCAAAGCAGTTCCTAAAAGCACTTTAGTATTTGGTCACAGCTAAGGGGGCACCCGGATTTGAACCGGGACCTCTTGATCTGCAGTCAAATGCTCTACCTGAGCTATACCCCCTTACAGTGAAGCTTTTTCTTTAAAAAATAAAAACCCAAGCAATTTCCTGAATAGATAAGTACAATGTAACACAACAAAGAAGTGTTTGGGATGTAACCTACCAAATTAGTTCCTAAAACAATCAGTATTGGTCAAGGCAGAGGGGGCACCGGATTTGAACCGGGGACCTCTTGATCTGCAGTAAATGCTCTACCACTGAGCTATACCCCCTTACAGTGATGATTATTCCTTTAAAAAATAAAAAACCCAAGTAATTTCCTTGAATAATGTAAAAACACAAAGAAGTGTTTGGGTTGAATTAACTACCAAATTAGTCCCATAAGAACCGTCCGTTTGGTCAAGGCAGAAGGGGCACCTCCCGGTGCAGTCACTCTCGGGTTGCACTAATGGGTGTCGCGACCCCTCCCTGCCACGTGTTGATAGGCGACCCCGGATGCTCGGCACGCCGACTACGCTTTCACCGATGTTTTCCCCCTGCAGCTATTTAACCTCACCCTACAGTGTGCTATTCTAAGAACACCAAAATAACCAGTACACTTTCCTGAATAATGTAACACACCAACAAATAGAGTGTGTGGCTTGATGGAAACGCCTTTTCCAATGCAGTTC
>JAOTNS010001354.1:0-67159 GCA_028476615.1 Culter alburnus | reverse complement strand
TTATATAAGTATTCAGAACCCCCCTTAAATTTTTCACTCTTGTTATATTGCAGCCATTTGCTAAAATCATTTAAGTTAATTTTTTTCCTCATTAATGTACACACAGCACCCCATATCGACTGCTAAAGCAGCAATCCAAGGTACTGGACATAAACACACAACTTTCTCATGTGCTTGGAAAACACGCAAATGCAAACACTGTTATAGCGTATGTTGGTAGCAACGATACCTCATGCCATGAATCTGAGACTTTAAAGGAACATTTTAAATCTCTGCTGATTTCTCTCACGAACACAGGGAAAAATATTGCTATCTCAGGTCCACTGCCTACTTACAACAAGGGTATTGAAAAATTCAGTCATCTGCTTTCCCTTAACACATGGTTAAAATCTACTGTAACAATTCAAGGTCATCTTTATAGATAATTTTGATCCGTTTGGGCCGTCCAGCACTTTTTAAGAGAGATGGCCTGCACCCAAATCACAGGGGCGCCCAGATGTCTTGCGCGCCATATTGAACAACATATTTTATCATGACTACCTTCCGAATGTACTACTGTTGAATTCATAAAACCTATTGTTTCAGTTCGTCATTATATTGCTAAGAATAACACAGTGGGAATAAATATGCATAATTTATTGAAAGTTCCCACATCTAGCTCAACACCTATGGTAATGAAATCAACAGAAATGAACATGGCTCTCTTTAATGAAGAGCATTAACAAACAAATAATTTTGTATTAATGATCTTATCAGTGATTTTAACTTGGACTGTGTTTTTCTTACTGAGACCTGGCTGGGCATAGATGCACCTGCCACACTGATTGACATGTCCACCCAACTATACCTATACATTTTCAACTAGAATAGGGAAAAAGGGTGGAGGGACAGTAGCATTTACAGAGAAACCCTTAAGGAAAGGGACATTGACCTTGGTACATTAATACCTTTGAATATAATGCTTTTTTTTTTTTTAATTCTCAACCTCGTCTACTTGCAGTGACATTATTACAGATCACCAAATTACCCATCTCCCCCTTCATAAAGGATTTCTCTGACATGCTGTCTGTCATTCATATGAGTTATGACAACTGTGTTTTAACTGGGGATTTTAACATACATGTTGACAATTCATCAGACATTAGAGCTAAAGAATTTAAACGTAAACGTAAATGTAAACGTACCCATCCATAAACGTGGTCACCCTGCAAGGTTTTATAGTTTTTGTATTTTTCATTAGTTTTTATTTTTATTCCGTTTTGACTTTTTGTTTTCAAATTCAGTTAGTTTTAATTTTTTTAAAGTGGGTTTGCTAGTTTAGTTTAGTTTTTTTTTTTTTTTGAAAATGCTTAGTTTTAGTTTAGTTTTTATTAGTTTTAGTGTTAGTCTTTTTTTGTAATCTGGGTTATTTGTCGGGGCAAGATTCAAAAAGGTCCGAAAAGTATTGTGTAATAATAACATAAACATCAAACAACAAAAACATCATACAATTTTAGAAAATATTCATTCAAAAATAAAACCAGTACATAAAAGTACATATGGGCAAATATGTAAACAGTCTCAACAGCTGCAGTAAGTGCAAAGTGTGTAAGTGACGTGCCAGTAAAAACCTAGAGCCAACAGACTGAAGAAGACATACATGAACCATATGTAGCCTATTCAACCCATTTTTGAGCCACAACAAGACATTTCTGTCAGATTGTCAGGGAGCTCAATCTGAGAAAAGAACATGACAAATAACAACAAAAAAAACTTTAAATACAGCTTTTCAGTTTTTTTGTGTGTGTGTGACACCTCGTCTGTTGGAGTTTGTTGGATCGGTGTGATACACCTGTTGGCGTTGGTCTGAGTCGGTTTTCACCGGACTGAATGTGTTTAATCGGGGTTAGTTTGGTAGTCTGAGCATCCAACAAACTGCAACCAACTCTGACGTAATCTGACCCGACTACGAACCGTTGCCATGACGATGAGGCAAGTCCCCGGCAAAGACAGCTTGTTTTATCGCGCCCGCGCCTCACACACACAGCAGCGGAAATGTGACATCGCAGCTTGTTCGTTATAAAAAATAAAATAGTTAAAAAAAAAAAAAAAATGAAAACATACAAAAGGTACAATAGTGCAATCCTTGCCATTCAGCAAGAGCACGTTAAGAGAGGTAACGTTAACCACCATGAGCAACGCAGGTTTACCTTCAGTGACACTAAAACTCTGTAAACTTGATTTTTTTTCTCACAGTAATTTTCATTTTGGGTGAACTATGCAAACACATTTGGATTGAAGCAGCAAACATTCAGTGTAAAGTAAAACAATGACATAACATTATTTAATATTTGAATCACAGCTTAAATAGTGTTTTGACATCGACAACCCAAGTGCATTTTACCTCAAACTTGCGACTAGTTAACTTGCTACAGTAGCAATCGCTTCTCGGGTCGACATTAACACGCTGACAAAGTTATATTCAGAATTACAAATATTTTTATACCACTTTTTAATGTGTGTTTGTGTAAAGGTGTTCACGAGATACCAACCTTTCGCGAACTTGCTTTCAACGTCGAACGCTCGTTCTCATGGAGACGCGGTGTGCACGGAGGGGAGGGGCTGTGTGTGTGTGCGCGCGCGCGCGTGTATGTGAGAGAGACGCAGGGAAAGGAAATGCAGCTGAACGTTATTTGCTCTATGAAAGACATTGATAAAGACGAAAACTAAGTACATTTAAGATATAATTTTATTTTATTTTAGTTAGTTTTGCCAAACACACATTACAGTTTTAGTTAGTTATCGTTTTTTTGTAATGCCTCGTTTTTATTTTATTTCAGTTAACGACAATGTTTTTTCCCACCTAGTTTTCGTTTTTTCGTTCGTTTTCGTTAACGATTATAACCTTGTCACCCTGACAGCACCATAGTGTCGGCCCAGATCCGGTCCACATCTGGTCCGTATGTAATCCACATGTACCAGGTGTGGGCCAGATTTGGGCCACACTATGTTGCTGTCTGGGCACACATTAGATTTAGTTGTAACACATGGGTTAAATATCAATATAACATCTTTTCTTGCATTATCTGATCAATTTTGTGACTTTTTTAAGAGTATTGATCATCTTGTAATAAATGCAACTGAACGCATTGTTAAAAAACGTTATAAGTGGCTGAAAATTTCACAATGCATTATAAGAGTTATGAAAGGAACATTTTACCATCATCCTTTGAAAATTTAGTTATTGAGTTTAATAATAGAATGAGAACAGCTCTGGATACTGTTGCTCCACTTAAAACTAAAAAGTTAACAACAAAAAAGAAAATTCCTTGGAAGACAAATCAGACTATGAAACTTAAAAGAGACTGTAGAAGTGCCGAACAAAGATGGCGTAAAACTAAACTAGAAGTTCACTCAAATTCATAGAATGCGCCAAGCTTATTTCGCAAACCTTATAAATGCAAACATTAATAACCCCTGATTATTATTTAATACAATAGATTCACTAATAAATCATAAAATTGATAGCTCTGAGTTACCAAACGGGAAATGTGAAGAGTTTGCTGGCTACTTCAGAGATAAAGTTATAAATATTAGATCAGGAATCTGTTCAATACGTGATAGTAAGTCAATTATGTTCCCTTCATTATCAAGTGTAGAGAATACTATCAAAATGGAAAGTTTTACTTTGGTTGATGTTGAGACACTAAGAAAGGTTGTAACAGACTTGAGACCATCTACTTGTTCCTTTGATCCTATTCCTACCTCTTTTTTTAAAAGTATCTTTGATTCTATATCTATCGATATCCTTGAGATGGTTAATCACTCCCTGCAGCTTGGCATTTTCCCTTCTGACCTTAAATCTGCCCTAGTAAAACCTGTGTACACAAAAGGGAGCTCAGATATTTTAACTCCTAGTAATTATAGACCGATCGCAAACCTTACATTTTTAAGTAAAATATTAGAGAAAATAGTGCATTCTTAAATGCCAATTCGAAACTAGAGATGTTTCAGTCTGGTTTTAGAAAATATCATAGTACAGAGACCGCTCTTATTAAAGTAGTAAATGATATAAACATAAACCTTGACACAAACTGGCCTTCAGTTCTGGTGCTTCTTGACTTGAGTGCTGCATTTGATACAATAGATCACCAGAATCTTTTAAATAGATTCAGTGACTATGTTGGTCTATCTGGAACAGTTTTAAATTGGTTTTTACCACGTGGGGTTCCTCAGGGATCAGTTTTAGGACCACTACATTTTAATCTATATATGTTACTTCTCGGTCACCTCATCAGGAGGCATGGTATCTCTTTTCATAGTTATACACATGACACACAGTTGTATGTAGCTGTGTCTCCTGAAGATCCGGTGCAAATTGATTCACTAGCAAATTGCATTAAAGACATAAATGACTGGATGTCACAAAACTTCTTACAACTCAACCAAAAATAGGCTACAAGCTTCAAATAATGCGGGGATTGTATGAATTTGTTGTGGCTAGCCTATATTTCAAAGGGTTTGTGTTCGAACGAAAAAAAAAATGAAATGTATTTTTCTTCCCATTTCATATTTTTCCCATCACCATGTTGCATTATTTGCTCTGTAATTTTGCATTAATTACCCCGATCACAAAATCCTGGAGGGAGTCTCTTACCAGGAGGTGTTTCAGGCCCCGTCGCCATCTTAGGGTATTGTATCTGACTGCAGATCACAGCGCAGGAAAATGCTTTCTAAAACAACAATAAATACATTCAAAACATAAAAAAATGTCTATATGTTTGTTTACGATCTCAATATAATTTTAAATTAGTTATATTACCAAATAAATCAACACATCTGCACAAAACTCGTTGCAGGAAATGTAACCAGGAGTCGAGCTGCTGTTCACTTCGTTTAGATTTTCTTTCACTTTCGTTTCTACGTCAGTCTCCCACCCTGCTCGCTGCTGCGCATGCGGGAAAGTTAATAATGCTGTTATTACTGGAGAAGAAGGAATAGCTCCACAACATTGCTTATGACTGAATTATCTCTAATTTTCATAATTGTGATTTAGATGCTGATAGGCTATACACCCGTCTAGTTTTATTATTGTCGAATAAATGTTTTTTATTCGACAATAAAAAACATTTATTCGACATTCGCGACCTGATGAACACCTTATTAACCTATATTCAAAATCTTCATACATTTCTCTTCTGTCTTATTTGTGTCCATGTATTTTTGTGTTCAAACCACATTCAAAGAAATATCATCACTTTAACTTGTTCTAATTCCTTATTATATGATATTAGATGTATGTCTTTACTTATCTTATTATTTGTATATATTCAGTTTTCTCCAGTGAGAATCTAAACCCATTTATAAGACCATTTCCCAACATAATTTAAAACTGGTTGCATTAACAATATAATCCACATTTCTGCCTCTAATCCAAAGCCCAGTCAGCTGTCTAGGGAATGATGGCTAGAGGAATAACTGTCCTCCTCCTCCATAAACACCAGTATTTGCTCTGTTTCTGACAGCTAATGAACCTGTGTGAAAGTTTCTCTGAGTGTCCTGCAGGTGGCGCCAAATCCTCTTCATTCGAACTCTCACTGATGACGTTTGATCTTCCGCTTCTGTGCAGCGCGAGTCTCTGAACGAAACGAACAACAAAACCATCACCAGAATCAGCGCGAGTCCACCAAGCAGCAACCTCCCCCAGTCTCTTGTGAAGCCAATACGGAAGTGACTTAAACTGCGATTCATCGACTGGCCGCTAGGGACAGGCTCCAAAAGAGAGCAGAATCTCATTGAGTCCCATGTTAAATTGGCCAAGTTTACAGCAGAAAAAAACATGTTTACAGCCTGGTTCAAATTGTGGTTTTGGTCTATACTGCTAATTTTGCCCTTCATGACAACTCTGAGGGTGGTGAATTTTTTTCTAACTCATCCGTTTAAATTATATTAAGCCTTAAAGTTCTGCATAATTAAGGGCGTGGTCACTTGAGTGACAGGTAGATGCCGCTGCTGTCTGTGAGCCGTCACTTTTACCTCAGCTAATTCCAGCCGCTGAATTTGGCATCTCAGCCGTATTTTGCTCGATTATTTTATACAATTATAAAATATGGCTTGCTGCATAATATTCGACTGATGTGTGTCTGTGAGATGTGCATGCATGGGGAAGAGACACAGAACACACGTTGTTGGATCGTGGCATTGGCTGAAAGTTTTGTTTGTGAGATTTACTACAATGACAATGGCGGGAGGATATCAAAATCCGACAGCACTGCTTGGATATTATAACTAAAACTGCTGCACTATTTTGAAAAAAATATACTTTGGACACGGGCTCATTTGTTTGTTAGATACGATCGTATACAGCTTTACAACATAAATGCTGCTCAGATTGCATTATTTCTTGAAGAACGATGACAGAGAGCAGATCATTCAGAAGAAATGTTATGCAAACAATGGATAATATATCAATATTTCATGGACAAAAAGTACTGTTTTTTGTTTTGCAATGGACATTTATATTTTACCCAAGTGCCACAGATTGGATTCATCTCGCGATCTCTATTATAAAGGTATGAAGTCCCATTTTGATTTTCCATGTTGTTATTTGCACACCCAACACAAATTACTGGATTATCTTAGAAAGACTCAACTCTAGTGATGTCCGGTTCGCGAACTAATCGTTCTTTTTAACCGGTTCATTTCAGTGAACCGGTAGAACCAGTTCACCAAATCGGTCTGAATCGTTCCAAACAGTTCGCATCTCCAGTTAGCAAACACGAATCCACAAATTACTAAAGTTACTCACTTTTGACGTGCCTGACACTACCTCTCGAAATAAACCAACATCCCGGAGATATTCAGTAAATCCAACAGTACAGTGACTTAACCTGCTGTGAAGAGAGAACTGATGATGATGAGAAAAATCCAAAAGGTTTATTGTGTTTTTCCAAATACACCATAGCAGACTGATATCATATAATACTGTACATAATAAACTACATGCCAACATGAACATAATATTTTGTACATAGATCAAACTAATGTTCAGAAATAGTTCTACAAATTTATTTTTCTATATTAATGTTATTTAAAAAGCAATATAGTGAAAGTTGTGCAGTTGTGCTTTCAAGTTAATTTTTTTTAAAGATTGGAAACATTTATTTGTTTCATAAATAATCCATGGACAGTTTATTTAATTTCTAAACAAGGTGATATAAAGATAAACAATGACGTAATCAAACTACAGCGAGAGCAAACAAGCGACTCCTTTTGAATCGCTCTCGCGGTTCTCGAATCTCAATCTCGTTCTCGAGTAGAATCGGTTGCAACGGTTTTCGGATCATCAGTACACAACCGAGAACCGCTTCTTTCGGACGTGTCCGATTTGAGAACCGATGAGCTGATGATACTGCGCATGCGTGATTCAGCTTGTGATCTGAAGCTACAGAACAGTAACATCACAGCACCGGCTAACTAGGACAACTGATGCTCATTGGAGGACTCAAATGAGAGGCCAATCTGGTGAAAAGTTTATTTAATTACAAATAAATCGTAATGTAAGAGGATCATGGTTTCTGCTCTGATGAAGACTAATTTATTTACTTTATAACTGTAAAACTTTGTTTGCACATCAATGCCTGTATATGTGTTTGGATGCTTTAGATGCAAAACTAAATTGTAAGAAACGCTTCAGATTATAATGTTTTAGTTGACTGATGTTATGATTACTGACTTTATATATTTGAATGTGTTAAGTTTTTTCATCCCGGCCCGCGGATGACGTCATTACGTCGGAGCGTAAAAGAACCGGTGAACCGTTTTTTTCAACCGGTTTATTGAATCGAACTCTCCGAAAGAACCGGTTTGCGGAAAAGAACTGAACTTCCCATCACTACTCAACTCAACTGTGCATGAGACAAAGGGGAACGCGGGAAATGAAGTAATATATCAGTGGCGTGCGGTCCATATAAGCTGCGAATGCTCAGCATACCCAAGCCATTCGTGGACTCGAGCTGTAAATTACTATTAAATCCCTTCTTTGAGGTGTACCATAAAGCCTACAGAATTGGTGATGCATATGTAACTGTCCGTAATTTATTTATTTGCCAAACAACGTTATTTTCCGTAAATCTGCCAGTTACGGAGACTTCCGGGTAAGCTGATCTACAGCAGCTTTTGCGCCTTCACGCTTTTGTGATAGAGCGTCATCATTGTCCCGCATTCTCTTGGTTTGCTGGTCTATGCGAGTTTACATGGGCAGGATAAGCTATGATCGAACTGCTCACCCAAGGAAAAACGAGCTGCTGCCAGATCTCGATCACCGAAAATCACATTGTATTTGATACAAATCTAACTAGACTTAGCCAAATCGGGAAACAAATCATAACTAAAACTATTTTCATAGTATTTCATTTTCTCCATAGAGATTTTTTTAAAGAAAACTTCTACAGTCCTACTGTAACTAGGCCTATCAGAGTATGTTAATCGATAGTCTGGGCGTTTGATAAAAGTCAGTTTGCACAATTTCAACCTATTTTTTAAAGAATAATGATATTTTTATTTATTATAGCCTTCTTATATTTATTATAAATACATTTTATTTTTTATTTATAATATGCTGCTAATACTTATGTTATACTTATTTTTAATTATTAGTTTAAAAAATACTTATGGGATACATTTAAATTGACGCCATGGTGTTTTTTATTTGTCGTGTCTGATTTAGATCTGTGTCCTAAACTGATACGTTTAAAGGTGAAGTATATTGTTTGTGTGACACTAGCAGCACCTAGCGGATTACAAAAATACAGCATATTTTGCAAACGCGCTTTCGTCTGTCCCGCCTCCATCGACTCAAACATCACAGAAGCTCTACGGTTGCTTGTGAAGGCATGTCTCAGGTAAATGTAGGCTACTCTCAGTAAAAGGTCCAACATATTAGAAATACTTTCCACTGTGTTGCTATTTGTCATGAGCAAGCAAATGAGTAAACTAACACTGAGAACGCGAGCGTCAGCCCTTAACACAGAGTGCGGGACATTCTAAAACGTTCTAATGATTCAGTGTCCAGATGATGAGTCAGCAAAGTCAGTTTTGAGAAAAAGTTTTCTGAAGGTTCCAAAACAAAATCACCTAGAAACCAAAGTATGCAATAATAATAAGTGTCAGTGTGTTTTCAGAGTTTTCAGAGGAAGCATGGTTCATCTGTCAGCGTGAGGATGATCCAGAACAGGTGAGTGAATTAAACTGAGAGAAACACCTTAACTGATTTTCATTTCAGAGGTGATACAGATGGATGATGAAGTAACCTACAGCTGATACAGATGAATCTGAACTCAATCTGAATGTGTTTCACGCAGGGATCTGGTGAAGGTCGTATCTGATGATCCTGGTTCACAGCAGGAATCTGAAATGATTCAGTGTCCAGAATGATCACCAACTGATGCTTTAAATCAACATCACGGCTCATTTTTAATATGCACTCGTCTTACAGCGCCTTGGTTTTCCTTCGCAACAAAGTACAAAGTTGATTTCCAGACCTTTCACCGCCTCTGTTCCTCTCTGTTGAGATGAGCTGCTGACCTCCATACGATCTGCTGAAACTCTCATAACTTTAGAGAAGCCCATTTTATCATTAAATTCAGTCAATAAATGTGTTTGTGTCTCTTTAATGTGTGCTGACACGCATCGCTGTTGAACTGATCATCTCTTCCTCTTTACTACTAGTTACAGCAGCAAATAACCATTAATGAACATCAGAAGGTATGTTGAAAGATTCAGAACAACTTGCTGAAATTAATCATGCCTCAAGTTAGGGCTGCACGATTAATCGCATGCTATTCTCACGCGCATTTCGTCAGTAAAGCCGGTTCCCTGATTACCGCTAAATCGCCATCACCTGCTTTCAAATGAAGCGGCATTTAATAGACAGAGCCGTAGATCACTGAAAAGCCACGCAATATCGCGTTCATATCGCAGATGAATCGCCTGCGATAATGAACGCGATATTGCGTGGCTTGTCCGTGAACTACGGCTCCGTCTATTAAAAGGCGCTCCGTTTAAAAACAGGTGATGGCGATTTAGCGGTAATCAGGGAACCGGCTTTACTGACGAAATGCGCGTGAGAATAGCATGCGATTAATCGTGCAGCCCTACCTCAAGTAAAATCAATCAATCAGTGTTTCAATAAACATAAATAAAACACCTTGAGCACAATGTCACATTTATCTCAGAAAAGACATTAAGTGACCATGAACTTAATGCACTAAATGTGCAATGAGGAATGAGTGAATCATGGAGATCACACCACTTTCGTCTGACTTATTCTGTGAGTTCTTAAAAGGGGAATACCGGCTTGTGGGGGTGTTTTTGTGTTCAGCGTCCAAACTGGCTCTTTCTGCGTTCATTCTTCATTCTTACCTACTTCATTCTTACCTACTAGAATTAATTACAAACTCTCCTAAATGTCCAACACAACTGAACATCTTTCCCGTTTCTCAGAAATGCATACTTAACGTCAACATTTACTCTCCTAAACCAGTACTACGCAGTGCATGCTAGGAATTAACCTAACGCTGACACAAAACGTTTTTAAGCAGTAAGATTTTTTTTTTATGAATACAGGCACGGGTGCGTCTCTGACTGTGATCTCTTTACCCATCCTCACTGTAGTTTCTGACTGTTTCACCTGAGAGTCTGAGCCGATGGAGGAGGCAAACACGTTTCTGCCGATGATGTTTCCTTTGTCTTTTCCCAGATCCAGTTTTTCCCAGCAGAACCAGTCTGATCTGGTCTGTCCTCTCAAGAATCATGTGAAACTTCATCTGTTGAACTTTCTCCTGAAACTACATCACAACAATCTGATTAAATACAATCGTCTCCAACAGCTCTTTTAACATCAGTGATATTTACAGATCAGGCATTTGCAGGAGTTATTTTATAATGTGTCCTGAGGTGCACTTATAATCTCAGTATGATTTTTACATCACAACTGGTCATAATTTAGAAATAAAAGGCTGATTTTAGTCCTCTGATTTTGACTTCAGTGACGCCCACTGCTGTGATTGGCTGACATCTTTGCATATGAAATAAGTACATGTGGAACTCTCTAAAACTTTTGATTCTCCAATTCATGACCTCTTATAACTAATAACAGCCCAACAGATATTGGTGCATGACATTTAATGAACCCAGGGGAGTCAAACTCATTTTCTGTCCGGGACACATCAATGATACATCAGGTTTTGATACTCACTAAAGTAGCTCTAATTCAAGTTATTGTTGTCTTTATTAAGAATGTGCAGCTCTGAAAGCAGAAGGTATTATAACTAAAGAACGTGCTTCGCTCAAGTAATTAATTATCATAATTACAACATGACACGAAAGCATGTATATCACATAACTTTTATGACTTCTATGAGTCTCTATTGAGCCATAACTAGTTTATTGTCTATAAAGATTATTTGTATGTTATTTGTTTGTTTCTCACTTGTGGACTTTCAGCTCGAGGGCGCCCTCTGGGGGAATGAAACAGACATTACATGTGAACTCACTAATGCTCTCAACACACTATTTTGGGTAAAAATAAAAACAATTCCCTGTGTAACAGAGGCCAGGTAGCATGTAAACCTCACTTGAGGTTTCAGCCTTTAGCCTCCTTGTTAGAGCGTCCGACTCCCATGCCGGAGACCCGGGTTCGAGGCCCGCGCAGAGCGGGGCGAGTAGGACCTGGATGAGGGGTGCATCTGTAATGCAGCTCACGTTAGCCATGAAATCCAGAATCAGGTCATTGAAATAACAGGCACTTTAGTTACCGAAGAAATCATCAGAGAAGAAGGAGATGCACTTTATTCAATCAAAGTTGACGGAAGCAGCGACCGAAAAATGCCCGCATTTGTTTTGTTGATGACAACTTTGAGGTTAAAGAACGTCTTTTATTTGTCGCCACTGCAGCTCACGCTGAAACGATAATTGCAGAGCTCACCCCGGCCGGCCTCGACACTGACAGAGATCTCGGCCAGGTGTGTGACGGAGCAGCAGTCATGTCGGGAAAACATGGGGACGTACAAAAACATTTACAGGACAGACTAGGCCGAAATAGACACTGTTTGAACCACAAACTACATCTAGTGGTTGTTCATGCACTGTCAGCTCAAAGTGAAATTCAAGACTTTTTTGTTTGTGATCTACTTTACAATTTCATCAAGCCCATGATAGCAGTTCATTACAAACAAAGCTTTTCTGTATCTGTAGTGGATTTCGTAAATGTTGTTGTGCACTATAGCAATTGTTTCCGTTACATGTTGGGGGATTTTTTGGTATAAGTAACTTAGTGTTTATAAATAACTTTGCATTTATAAATAAATTTTAGTGTTTATAAATAACTTTGTCACCTGCCAAGTTTGAATTTTTCTGTCGGTTTTGGGTTTGCCCACATTTAGTATTTGAATGGCCACCCTATCAGTATCCTGCGTTGTTTGGATTGTGATGAATGATATTAGGCTATATAAACAACATTGACTTAAAGTGATAGTTCACCCAAAAATGAACATTTTCCCATGATTTACTCACCCTCAAACCCTCAGGTGTGACTACCTTCTCTTAGACTACCTTCTCTCAGACGAACACAATCTGAGATATATTAAATGTAACAGAGTTAGGGTTTAATTTAGTTTTATTGTGAATTCTTATGAATTCAGCAGCGGTTAACTGCATGTTTTACTGGTGCCCTCTTGTGGTTTGTGTGAGGACTGCAGGTAAAAATGTTCTTAAAGGCGGAGATGTGTATTGCATGCTGTGTGTGTACACTGCCCTCCAAAAGTTTGGAAACGCCCTAGAAAAGTGGGGTTTTGGATAATATTGGCATGAATCCTTTTTAATTTGTGATAATTTTGCACTGATAAGGGACAACACAAACATGAATTTTAGATTCCTCAAAATATCCAGCATTAGCAGCTATCTGACCTAAACTTGTTGAAGCTATTAAGGTGTGCTGACCCAAAAACCTTTTACAAACCTGGGCCAAGTTTAAACCAGTAACCAGCAACACAGCTGGCTGTCTGACTTTGACATGTATATATTGCCATTATTATGTAATCAAAATGTAAATTATTATTGCTGGTCTTCAATGATAATGTCAAGTTACTGTAATGCATTTGTTACAGTCTGCTGGTGTATCAAACACATGACGAGGAAGATAATAGTTAATCAAATCTTTCTTTCGGATACTTTCACCCACTCATCTGCTGTTGTAGGGCACTGGAAAAGTGAATAACACATTTGTAAATAAACAATGAATTAATCATTTTTAAACTACAGGACTCTATTTGAGGAGGGTGAAGGTGATGACAGAGGTGATGATAAAGAGCAGGAGAAAGAAGAGGAAGAACAAAGAGAAAGAGGTCGAGCCTAAAGTAGAGAAAAGGCGTCATAAAAGAAGATATTCATCTGATTCTGCTCAAGCCCAAGACCTTGCCATTCTTGGGGCCATAAATGAAACCCTCAAAGTTCTGACAGAGAAGCACCAGCAGAATCAGCAGCCACCAAAGAATGACAGCATATATACCTTTTGTCAGTATATATAGAGCAACAGTTATGGGCAACTGAAGATCCACACCACTTACAATATGTTCAGTTCCAAATTCATCAAATTCTGTATTCTCCTCGCCCCTCTTCCAGACAATATGCTGCGCCATATTTACAGCCGCTGTAGTCCCCAAATGTATTTTCAAACTGTATTCAGTTCCATGGTGTACACAGAGATTTAAAGTAAGGATTTAATTTAATTTAAATAGTTAAGTTAGTTATTGTTTTTATACTTGTCTCATTCCAAAATGGCTCTGCATGTTTCTGGAATAAGCTCACTTAAAGTTGAGCGTCTTTTTATCCGAAAAGTTTAGTGCAGACAACAAAATTATTCCCCTGTGTAATAAAACTAAAAAAAGATAAATACATAAAATGCTTTTATAATTGTAATACTTCAATTTTCAAGTTAGGCCTATTACCTTCTGCCAAGAAACGAACAGTAACCATTAGACGTTCACCGGGTGAAATGGCATCTCTGTAGGCTAATTTGTGTTTTGCGTTTGAATTATTGGTGTCACCATCTGAATTAGACACTGAAACTGATTAGGGACCAATCTAGCAAAATTTTGAAAGCTTTGAACGTCTTAATCTAAATCCAACGGCCAACTTGTTTGTTGGTGTTTGTTGGTGCATTGTGAATTGAAGCAGGTGAGAACCAATGAGCGTTCGATATCAGTGCCATAAACCACATTGATTCTGGAGGGCGCGACTTTCAAATGTGAATCATAAAGATTGCGGGCTTTGATCGAGACGGTCGCTGCTGAGAATGAAGATGAAGATCGCCGGATAAAGGGCTGAATTTGGATCTGTTTCTTGTAAACGTATGGATTCTAAAGATTTGGAGTACAGCGAACGATGTGATTTGTGAATTTATGTTGTGCTTTGGTGTATCTTATGGTTGTGTTTTAACAAAGATTTTAGAAAGTTGTATCAGTGAACAATTAACATGTTATTTGAACACAAACAGTATTGTTTATTAATCAATCTGGGTTCTGCAAAAAACACAGCACTACAACAGCTGTTTTTAATGTTATAAATGATATTGTGGGATAAATTGATAATGGTGATTTCCGTGCCTCTCTTTTTATTGATTTATCTCAAGCTTTTGACACGGTAGATCACGAAATATTGCTGCACAGATTGAAAAGCGTTGGTTTATCAAGTTATGTTATTCTTTGGTTTAAAAATTATAAGTGGAGGAACTCAACATGTACAAATTGAAGGTGTCATCAAGCTCAGTGTCTTCCAGCCCAGAGATGAGTCCTGTGGAGATTGTTACAGCTCCACTATCCTCCAAATCACCTCTGGCTGCATCAATCTCAATCACACTTGATGCATCAGTCATGAGAGTTATGGAGTCTGAGAATAAAACATCACCACTGTCTGTCACAATTGAAGTGCTTCTCCCTACATAAATGAGGTCTGGCTCTACATTCTCAGTCAGCAGAAGGGATTGGCTGGTGCGTGTGGGAGACCTGAAATCTCGCACGTTTCCTCCTCCCTGTGCAATTGTTTCGCTGTTGAAGTTGAACTGTGTGTCTGAATGTGTGTCACTAGCTAAGACTTTCTTCTTGGTTGTCAAGTAAAAACGTGAAACTGATAAATTTCTCCAACTGTAATGTTTGTCTATTGTTTGCTCCTGAAAGTCTGTTACATCAACCAACAAAATCTGTGAAGCTTCCCATGGAACATTTCTCATCAGGAAAAAAACAACTCGGCACCCTCACCTTTTTTTGTTTGGACCTGAGTAAACTTCCCTTCTCGAAACTGAAGCTCAAGAAACACCTCCACATACCTCTCCAAAGGCCCTCCCTTCTGCTGCAATTTATTTTGATCAAAGCATTGTGTGATAAATATTATTAGTGATGTTTATCAATGTTTAAGTGATGAATTTGATCAAAGACTGAAATACTGTCAGAGAATGAAAATCTGCTATAGAGATCTTCAGGTTTCTAAAGTCAAATCAAAGTTTCTCATAATACGAGTAAATATTAAACAAGTGTGAAAGGACACTTGACAAGGTCAATAAATTCATGATGTTGACAGTATTTGTGTGGAGTGAATCATATGAATATGAATCAATATGAATCAGATTGACAGGTCTGAGAGATTTGATTCACACATCTGTTTATTTCTCACACTTTCCTCCATCGTCTGATTCCAGCACTGAGCTTTAACAAACACACACTTCAATCATATTTCATCAACAGTCTGTCATTAATGTCCTTATCAAAGATCTTTTTCAGTTCATGACAGAGATTAAGCTGTTTTGATTAGTGATAAACTATAAGATACATCAATCATTTTGAGCTTTATCAATGAGGCATATGTTCAGAAATATGTTGATTTGATCATCTGACAGACACTTGTATGAGGAACTGAATCTCTTCTGGTGTATTTGATGAAGCTCTGATCTTCTGAGGTGTAGATGAGCTCAGATTCACTGATGAATGTCAGAGAAACTCATTTCTGACTGTGATTTGAATCTGAGAGGAGACGCAAGAGTCTCATTGTTCATCTGCTCCATTACATGTATCGATCCAAACTCTCAATAGCTTCATGTTTTGTGTATTTTCTCCATTCATCTGGGATCTCACTCTTCCCCTCAAATGTTTTACTGTAGTGATTTTCCAGATCTTTCTGGAATCTGCACACAAACCACTTCCAGTAGGGCAGTTCAGAGAGATCAGGAGTGATGCTCCAGTCGGCATAAACTCCTCCTGCTCTTCTGTAATCTCTCCAGAGGACTGTATCATCTGAGTCAGTGGGATTAAAACATCGATCACTTGCTACTGATGATGTACAGATACTAATTTGTAAGTTTGTTGTTCCTCTGTGAGACCACCCATTCAGTCCATTATTACGATGGAAAGGAGCACAGTGATCTCCATCATGGTTTTCTATGGTGTTGGTGCAGATGACTTTACAGAACGGACACTGAACCCAACAGCACTGACAGAAGAGATCAATCAGAAGCTCATCTGGTCTGAACTTACAGTCCATTATTACTGGAAAAGTCTCTGTATTGAATCTACTGCTGATCTCAGACATTATAGCATGAAGTTCTCGTCTCATCACATCTTCTAGGAGTTTCACATCAACATCATCATGATTGACTCCACTGAGGTCTTTTTCAGAGAAGATCAGCTCATCTGAGATCTGCTGTGTGAAACTCTTCAACCACAAACCAACATCTCCTCTGTTCTCTTGAACATGTTCAGTAGATTCATGTGCTGCTCTCATGATCTTCTGCTGCAGGAGTTCAATGTTCTCCTTCATCTTGGGTAAAACACTGACACTGAACTTATCAGAGATGTACCGACTGACTTCATCTCTGATGAAACTCTTGAAGTGATCTCTGGGATTATGAATGTAGTTCATGTATTTGTCAAAATCCTCCTCTTCTGCCAGTGTCTTCAGGATGTGTTTCTCCAGATTTGATCTGTTTCCATTCAGTGATTCACAGTTTGATCTCATTTCATCTGTCAGATCTCTGGCAGTCTTCTTGTAGACGCTCTGCTCAATGGGCTCTTTCAGTTTCTGACAGATGATCTCACCAAAAACAGCAGCTGATGTTGATCCATGACAGTATTTCTGGAAAATACTATAGTACTCTTCTCTCTTCTTCTCAACATATATTTCAGGATCATTGGCTTCTCTGAACAGTCTGTGTTGGTCAGTGATCATCTTGTTTGATCTCTTACAGATGGAAAGAACCAAATCCATGAAGAATTCATTCTTGAACACATATTTCACTTGTTCTTCCTCATGTTGAATTACTCTTGCCTTGATGTAACCTGTGAGTTGTTGAATTAAGCTTTTGTTGTAGCCCATCTTTGAAATGTTAAATGACTGAATCTCTTTGTCCATCTGTTGAGCAACATCTGTGACTAATGATCTGATTTGGGCTTCATCCTCTTTAGATATAATTAAACCAAACTTATAAGCTGATCTGTAGATATTTATGAATCCAGTGGATCTCTTTAACCGTATATAATCTGAATAACTCCTCAAAATGAAAATATTCCTGCTCTCCCTCCAGTGATCTACAGACACACTTCCATAGACGTCACTGAGGAACTCTCTCACATCTCTCATTACATCAATGTCTCTGATTAGAGGAGCGTCTCTGATGATCTTCTTCACACTCTGTTCCCAGAACAAATCAAACTCTTTCTTCAGTGTTTCTTCATCATTTGCTTTGTCTTTGAGTTTTAAGGCGAGTTCTTTGCTCTTTTCATAGAGAGTGTTTTCATGATGTTTCCTCTGAGCATCAATCTTTTTCTTTAGGTCTCGCTGATGAAGAACCTCATTTAATTTTCTCTTTGTTTCTCTCACAATGTTTTCCTGAAGCTCTTTGATTTTGATTTCAAATGATGTTTTCCACTGAATCAGTATATATTTATCAGTGTCTTTCTCAAAGTATTCAGACATTGATTTCTTCACTTCTTCACTTGTCTTCTTCAGTTCTCTTTGAAGATCAGTTTCCTCAACCTCATGAATCACTTCATTTTCTATTTTGTTGTGTAGTTTGTTCTCAGTTTCCATCATGGCTCTGTGAAGACTCCAGGACCACTTCCTGTATTCTCCCTCCAGTTTTCTGTAGGCTGTGACCTTTTGGAGTTGAAACACAAATCATTCAGTGAGCAAAGACTTGAGAAAACAGTTTTCTTAAGATCTGAAACTTTAATTTTCTGAGTTTGGTAAGTTCCTGTGGGTTATTATTACTAGTAAAACTACTAACAGCACTAACATAAAAGACCAAAGTGTCATGAACACTCACCTGTAATGATGGATCAGTTTCAGAGCAGATCTTCCTCATCATCTTCTCTTTCTCTCGTTCATATTCCTCTCTCCACTCCACTCGTCTTCTCTTCAGTTCTTCTTCATGCTGTTCTTCAAGGAGTTTCAGTGTTTCTTCAGAAGTCTTTTGTTGATCTTCTCTCATGTTTCTTTCTTCTGTCAGTCTCTTCTCTAGATCCTCTAGTTGTTCTCGTCTTTCTCTTTCTGTTCTCTCTTTCTCTCTGATTATTCCCTCCATTTCACTCTTCAGTCTCTGAATCTGTTTTTCTTTCTCTCTTCTTTTCTCATCCTCTTCTTCTCTTCTCCTCTTTTCCTCTAGTTTCTGTTTCTCCCATTCCTCTCGTTCTCTCTTCATCTCCTCACGCATCTTTTCCTCTCTCTCTCTTATCTCTTTTATTTCTCTTTTATATCGCTCTTTGCTCTCATTAAACTCTTCTTCTCTTCTCCTTCTCTCAGTGTCATGTTTCTGTCTTTCATTCTCTATTCTGTTCATCAGTCTGTCTATTTCTGTGTCGTATCTGATCTGAAGTTTTTCCTTTTCTTTCTTCAAATTCTCTTTTTCTTGTCTCATTTCCTCTATTTCATGTTTGAATGTCTCTCGTTCTCGTCTCATCTCGTCTCGTATCTCTCTCTGATGTTCCTCTTGTTCTCTTATTTCTCTTTTATATCGTTCTTCTCTCTCATTAAACTCTCCTTCTCTTCTCTTTCTCTCTTTGTCTTGATTTTGTCGTTCTTCCTCCATTTTCTCTTTCTCTTCTTCATGTTTCTTCATCAGTTCTTCTCTTTCTCTGTTCAGTTTCTCCATCAGGATCTTCATCTTGTTTTCTTCTTCTTCATGTTTAGTCTGAAGATCTTCTTTCTCTCTCTCTATTCTCTCTTTCTCTTCTTCCAGTCGCTGATTAAATTCATCACAGTCTCTCTGTTCTTTCTCTCTTCTTCTCTCATCCTCTTCTTCTCTTCTCATCTTTTCCTCTAGTTTCTGTTTCTCCCATTCTTCTCGTTCTCTCTTCATATCTTCACAGATCTTTTCCTCTCTCTCTTCTTTCTCTTTTATTTCTCTTTTATATCGTTCATCATGATTCTGTCGTTCTTCCTCCATCATCTTCTTCATTCTATCTTTCTCTTCTTCATGTTTCTTCATCAGTTCTTCTCTTTCTCTGTTCAGTTTCTCCTCATCATCATCTTCATTCTCTCTTTCTCTTCTTCATGTTGCTTCAACAGTTCTTCTCTTTCTTTGCTCATTTGTTCCACTCTTTCCATCAGGATCTTCATCTTGTTTTCTTCTTCTTCATGTTTGGATTGAAGATCTTCTTTCTCTTTCATTAGTATTTTATATCGTTCTTCTCTCTGATTATATTCCTCTTCTCTTTTCTTCCTCTCATTCTCCATTTTGTTCATCAGTCTGTCTATTTCTGTGTCGTATTTCATCAGCAGTTTTTCTTTTTCTTTCTTCAGTTGCTCTATTTTATTTTTAAATGTCTCTCGTTCTCTGTTCATTTCTTCTTCCAGTTTCTTCATCAGTTCTTCTCTTTCTCTGACTCTGTCCATCAGGATCTTCATCTGTTGTTCTTGTCTTTCTCTCTCCATCTCTCTGAACATCTTACATGAGTAGAAACTCCCTCCGTTCGCTCTCACCATGTTGTCTATCTTCTCCAGTAGATCAGACACCTGTGTTCGGTCTCCAGTCTGATTATTATTGAACACATGGAATCTGTTTCCACACGCTTCAATCAGGTTTCTGATCACAGATCCAGGTTTTCCCAAACACTGTTCAATGGTTTTGTTCTTCAGGAAATCTCCTCTGGTGAAGAGCACCATGGTGAACATTAGAGATTTCTCTCCAAACGTCTCTTGGATGATCTTCGCTGATTTCTGTTCTTCTTTAGTGAATCTTCCCAGTGGAATCAGCAGGAGAAACACATGTGGTCCAGGCAGGATCATGGAGATGCAGTGTCTGATTTCTCTCTGGATCTCCTCATTATTCAGTTCAGTATCAAACAGTCCTGGAGTGTCGATCACAGTAACGTGTCGGCCGTTGATTTCAGATGATTCTCTCTGACTCTCACTGGTCACTGATTCAAAAGATTCTTCTGCCTTAAACGCGTCTCTTCCTAAGATTGTGTTTCCTGTTGCACTCTTCCCAACTCCAGTTTTTCCCAGCAGCACAATCCTCAGATCATCTGTGTTTTCTCTTGAACCTGAAAATTAATAAACAAATCATACTGAAATTTAAGAAAACATGACAAGATCAATTTGGGGATCAGGGTAAGATGAGCCACTTTTCAATTTTAATTGTTGCAGTTCTGCTGTTTAAAAACACAAATGTATAAAAACACTGTTATAGAGTAAATCTATTGTAGAATTTAAGTTTAAGAGTTTTAGTTCAGAATTTAGTTTAAGACTGACTGATTTTCTGTTCATTACCTTGTGACAGTAAATGTGTCTCTAGTGAGTCGATTTTCTTCTTCATCTCTTCATATTTCATCAGTTTTTCCATCTGTGCCTCCAGAAATGTCTCTGTGGAGTAAAACTCTCCTCTGTTTTCTTCCGTGATCTTCTCAATGTTCTCCATCAATGTGGACACTTGTGTGTTGGGACCAAAGAAATGATGTCGTCCTCCAAATCTCTCAATGACAGACTGTGTTTCTTCATTGAGTTCTTCTGTCTGATGCTCTGAATTCTGCATTATGAGGATCATCATGTGTTTGTTGATTCTGGAGCTGAAGATCCTCTGGATCTCCTCCATTTCTGCTTTGTCTTCATTATTGAGTGGAGCATCAGGAATAATGAGGAGGAAAACATGAACTCCAGGATGACAGAGAGACACACAGCGGAGAGTCTGACGCATCACTTCCTCCTCTGAGAGACGAGTGTTGAACAGAGCTGGAAGATCCACCAGACTGATCTGACGTCCATGAAGATCCACGTCTGATCTTCTGTCTGTCTGCTGCAGGATCAGCTCTGATATGGAGGATTTTAATGTGCCGTCACTCCCACACACAACCAGATTCAGCTTCACACCCTCTGAAACTGATAGAAAAGAAGAACATTTATAATATATATTTATATATATTTATTTATCATTACAAACTATCAAATATCATCTGACTCACGTCTCTCTGTGTCCTGTTGCTTCATTGTGAAATACCGTGACTCTTCAGCACAATCCAGGTGTCGTCCATCATTCATTTTCACAATGTCCTCAAACATCTGCAGAAGATCATCAGGAGAGCTGCTTCTCTGAAGACTGAAGTGTCTGTTGAAGCTCTTCTGAATGATCTTCTGTAGGATGTCATTGGTTTCAGTGGGCTCTTGTGTGGTGAGCACCATGGTGTGTTGATAAACCCTCTCAGAGAAAGAGTCCAGCACCTTCTCCACACACTCCTGATCTTCTGCTGAACACTGATCATGTTTGAGGAGCAGAACGATCACATGAGGTCCTGGATCAGACAGATTCACACACTCTCTGACTGTCTGTGTGATCTGATGATCTGAGATGTTTGTCTGGAGCAGCTGAGGACTGTTGATGACCATCACGTGTCTGTCCTTCAATCTTCCTCCGACTCTCTCTACAACATCTGGAGGAGCTTCACTGTCAAACGCTGCTCGTCCCAACAGGAGGTTTCCCACTCCACTGTTTTCTGACACGCTCTTCCCCAGAAGAACAATCCTCACTGCAAAGAGTCAAATCAGACGTTCAGAGTTCACAATCCTCACATCACACACTAACACATGACACATGATGACAAGATCTTGATCTTAATCAAACATCACAGATCTGAATGACCAGAATCCACCAGTAGGAGGCTGAATTTATCACTTGTGTTTTGATAGGGAAAAATTACCCATAATTCCCACACACTCTTCATCACTTCATGCATTTATGTTGGTACAGACTTACTCATAGGAGGTTTGTCTTTGCTCCGTCTTCTCCTGCGAGGAGGAATGTGAGCAACGATCACTGTATGAAACAAAAGTCTTACATTATATTTGAATCTCATCATAATCAGAAATCATCATCTTTGAACAAATCTCTGAAACAAGTGAAAGTGTGAGATGCTGGAAAATCACTTAAATTAAATATTTAGAATTAATAAAATAGAATACAATTAAATATCTTCATCAGACTTGAGGAAAAGAGAATAATTTAGCTGATTTTCACTGAGTATGCAATAAAGAAATGAATATCCTCAGATGTTATCTATACTCGTGTCTCTGCATATAAATGAAGTCCTTCAAGAGTTTGAATTCTATTGACAGAATGTAATGAAAATGTTCTTGAAGAATCACTTTCTGATCTGATTCTCACCTCTGGTGTCAGCGGCAGACATGTTCAGATTTTATTCTCTCCTCCGTGTCTTTCTTTAGTCTTCAGCTGATCATCTTCACTGACTCCTGACGACTGTCTGATCATCGTACTGTAAGAGATTTAGTGATTTTCAAACATGAACACAGTCTATGATCATTTGTCCAGACTAATGCTGCCGTCACATGCTCTGAGAAGTATCATAAATACGAGTTTCCTAGGTAAAAACTGCACATGAACACTCTCCCATTGCATCATGTTTCTGCTCCAGCATGTTTAGCTAAAGATTATGAACTAAAATCACTTCACATCTGTAAATATTCATGCATCTCGACACTGAATACAGTTTTTTACACACAGATTTGTTTCTCATACGGTTCTGTGACAGAAATGAAAGTGAAACTCACTGAAGTTCCTGCTGCTCATACAGTTATTAATTACATTCATGATTAAAATAAACTCATGTTTTAGTGTATCTGATATTAACATGTCTTATTACATATAGAATATTTATAAGCAAATGTGATACCTGTAGTTTTTTCATCTGCTTATATGTGTCTTTCTCTGTTGCCATCTTGAGATCAGGAAGAGATCTGACTGTGGGTGGAGTCAGTCAGTGACTTACAAAGATAAAGTCCTTTCTGTCTGTCTTCTCTCTTTTATTTTGAAACCTTACAAAGACTTTCAAACCGCAAAGCAATCAGAACTATGGACATTTACAAAGACTTAAATTCATCTTCTTTAATTTAAATATACATGTATACCCTTTTCTGTTCTTTTTTTTTTCTTTTTCTTTCCTTGTTTTTTTTCGTTTTCCTCTATTTCTGAAACTATTTTTATAATATCTTTCATATGACTAAGTATAACTGACTCATGGTGATATCAAACTCATCAAAGCATTATTTGTAAAACATTTTATATGTGAATATATGTGAAATTTGTTCAATAAAAAAAAAAAAGTCTGTCTTCTCTTTCAGGTGCAGGTAAAAGTTCAAGCTACAGTTCCTGTGAGAATGAGGAGTAATCTCAATAAAGACAAAGACAACAGCAGATGACCATAAACAACAAAACATGCATAATAAAACAGAGAACTTGCAGTGACATTCTGTGAACTGACTCACTGTTTGTTACAGCAGGAAGACACATACTGTAGTCCTTATTTATTCACTTATAAAGATGTCACAATGTTTGTTGATTTACTGTGATACACCTGTGAAGTTTCTGTGGGTCATATATCATTCAGAAATATGTATTAAATTAATAATTATATATATACATTTATATGTGTTCTCCCTGCCATTGGGGGGAGCTGTCTGTTGTGTCTCATTGGGGAAGTGACACCTTCATTACCCCACAGACTTATTTCCTTTGTGAAAAGGTAAGGAAGGCAATCACTGTTGTTCATGATATCGGTTTAATTGCCCTAATTATATTAGCCATCTGTATTATTAAAGGAAATACACTGCGTTCCAAATTATTATGCAAGTGACATATCAGTAAGATTTCAGTACAATAAACATTCAGATTTTAGTTTTTCATTAAAAATGTGTGTTTGTTTATTTATGCATATCTTTTTAGATAACTGGTATCAATCTCAGACAAAATAATTTGCCAGGTCTATGGAAACCCTACTTAGATTTTGTTCCACATTATTAAGCAAGTCACAGTTCTCATGCAATATGAGGAGGAAGAAAGGCAAGGCAAGGCAAGGCAATTTTATTTGTATAGCACATTTCATACACAATGGTAACTCAAAGTGCTTTACATAAAGAAGAAGAATAAAAATAGAACATAAGGAATAGAAATAACAGTAAAAACAGAGAATTTTGCTATCTGGATGGATGAGCTAGGAAGTCTTAGGGAGTTTTTTGTTGTTGTTGTTGTTGTTGTTGTTGTTGTTGTCCGTCAGAGTGGATCTAAACGGATCTATCCATCAGAGCGGATCAGAATGGATCTTCCTCACACGACAGGATTGCTACCTGTTAAGGCACTTCAAACTGATAAACAAAGTTTCAATCTCCCCTTTTGCCAAGACACCTCAAACTGCACCACACAGCCCTAATCCCCCTTCCGGAGATATCTTATCTATGCAACGCAGTTCAATTTTCCCCTTTGGAAATTTCCCCCTTTGGAAAGTGCCCTGACTGTAATCCAGAGATATCTTAACCATGTACCACAGCTCAAATTTCCCCATGGTTTGTCCCCTTATCCAAATTTACCAAATTTTAACCTAATCACAAATGCTTTCTTCCTAATTCTCCCAGCTCTTTCAACCAGACAGCAATATTTAAAATGCATTAAAAGTCAGAAATAACAAGATAAAAGACATAAAATACATTAAAAATGAAATAAAAACAGGAAAAGGAATTAAAAGAATAAAAAGATAATACATATAAAATAAAATGCAAACAGTTCGGACATAGCAGAGTGCTCAATCAGCAAATGCATAGGTAAAAAGATGTGTTTTGAGTCTGGATTTGAATGTGGCTACTGTTGGAGCACACCTGATCTCTTCTGGAAGCTGGTTCAGCTGCGGCTGGCGTAACAGCTAAAAGCAGACTCTCCTTGCTTTGAGTGAACCCTTGGTATTTCTAAATGACTTGATCCTGATGATCTGAGTGATCTGTTAGATTTATATTCTATGAGCATATCTGCAATGTATTGAGGTCCTAGACCATTGAGTGATTTATAAACAAGTAACAGTACTTTAAAATCAATTCTAAATGCAACTGGAAGCCAGTGCACAAACCGACCATACTGGCATGATGAATACGATCCTCAACTGGATGGAACTGAAATAAATACTTTGATTGTTGCGATCCTATCAGACTTATGATAGCAACCTGAATCGTAACAAAGCACTGTTCGCCAGAGGAGAACTGGCCCCCCGACTAAGCCTGGTTTCTCCCAAGGTTTTTTTCTCCATTTTAACAACTATTTGCCACCTGTTTGCCACCTGATGTCACCTGTTGGAGTTTGGGTTCCTTGCCGCTGTCGCCTTTGGCTTGCTTAGTTGGGGACACTTGACATTTGACTTGACATTTGATATTCAACAGTGCTTTGATCTGCCTGCATTGACACTATTCTTTAAGAGCTGCTGTGCAGCCAAAATTATGTACCAGTTATCAATGTAAAGCTGCTTTGACACAATCTGCATTGTAAAAAGTGCTATACATGGATTCTCTGCCAAGCACTTTTTGTGCAGGTTCTTCAGGATGTCCACAAGGAACCTTTTGCATCCTGACCTTGGCTTGTGTTATGGTCTGCTTTTTCCACGTCGTCTCTGGTGTAAAAGGCTCTTACACTGTTTTTGAATGCCTCTTCCATGCGGACACATTTCTTTCTTGAGAAAGATTGTGGATTCCCTCCTACTGACTTCCATCACCTTCAGGTGAAGCCAAGGGTACTTTGGGCATATTTCTGTAGCCTGTATTTCTTTAATGTCACCAGGTTACTGATCAGTCTTCTTTCCTGACTACTACCTGCTTGTTGAATGTGTTGATGTAGGTCTCCAATCAATCATGTCTGAGTACATGAGAGTCTAACACGTGGTATTTTAACAGTCAATTATTGTGATGGCCTCTCTGTTGTGTCTGTCAAATGCCTCAATCGACATTATGAAAACAATGTCAAAATGAAGAGACATGCTCGTAGGGTAAACATGCCCAGGTGAAAAAATACTATAGTCATTTATAGTAAAGTTTTTTTCTTAACCATACAATAGAAAAGTACTTGAATTTAATGTGACTCGACGAGGCCAAGAAACACTCCAAGTGCAAGGAAAGCCCCGTACCGTGAGGCGTTGATCGGAGACTTGTAGCTGACTAACTCAGGGGTTAAATTGGGATTTGTTATTTGGGGAGGCTCTGTGGTTTCAGGGGTGCATGTGTAGGCGAAGACTACAAAATCGTATCATTTGACAAACTAAAATATAACAAGTTGAGAAGCACTGATGTGTATCTGATCATATCTTACAGACACAACAGCTACAATGTTTAACATGAGAGTGAAAGGCATCTTAGAGTATGATGAGATTGAAGATTTACACAGGTTAGTGTCATAATTCACATGGAATCTGAGATCTGTTTAATGTCTATGAAAAGCCACCAAAAGAATAAGAATAAGAAAGATGCTTGTGTATATAATAATAATACACTATAATGTAGTGTACATTGTAGTATAATATACTCTATAGTTGTAGAAAACGTAGTACAGTATTGGGTAAAGTAGTTTGTTTATATTACTATAGTTTTGTTACTGCCATTATAAAGCTTAGATGCGTCAGGATATGTATTAATATTTCTCAGATGGTCTTTGTGAGAAACAAGAAAGTCATATACACCAAGGATGGCTTGAGGGTGAGTAAAGCTTGGGCTAAAGTGAACTAATCCTTTAAGGGGTCTGAGATCGTTTGCAGTGTTCACATATGGGCCAAAAATCACACGAACTGTGCTCAGACCCCTGAAAACACCAGTGATTGACGCTCCTGGACTTTACGTTTACTCGCTTGTGTCGTGTTCAGCACTTAGAAATAGAAATCGCTCGTCTGTCGTGTTTGTTCAGTCAGTTTTGTTGTGATGTATTTAGTGAATGTCTCTGCACTACAGACAGATGAAGGTGGTTTAATGTGTTTTCAGCAGGACCACAGATGCTGTTTCTCAGGCGAGCTGCATATATAGTCAACATTTCAGAAAGAAGCTGTCTATTTAGGGAGCGATGCGTCTTGTTATGATTATGAACCACAAACCTGCGTTTTGATCTGTTTCTGACACCTGATGAATATGTGAATGACGTTTATGATGTATTGATGAAGTTATCCCAGCAGGAGGCGCCAGATCTACGTTTTAACAGAGGCAGAGCTGCATGAAAACGGATGTAACAAGTAGCTCTCGAGTTTTCCTTTTTGATAAAATTTTCATTTAGATAGTGTTAGTTTTTAGTGTTTTGTGCTGTATTTGTTTAAGTAAATGAACTCTGTCTGGTCTTGGAGTTAAAGCTGAAAGTGGAGCGACTTTCTTCATTTCCAGGTAGGCTGTGATGTTATCACAGGATCAATGACTGTGTTTTGTTGTTGTCAAATTCATTTTATTTTAACATAGGCTATGTCAGATGTTGTAGCTCAAAACCGCACCAAATATGTCGGACTGAAGGAAAATCCTAATAAACATAGTAAGTAAATAACAGGAACACTTTCATCAACAGCACACATAAAGAAAGGAAGTCGAGAGTAGGTCGCAGCCGAACACATTTTGCTTTCTCAGAATTATTATTATTATTTTTTTTCTTTACACGTGAATTTCACTTGCTGGTACAAATATGGTCTTGTTTCATTAATACAGTTTTCCCCTTATTTATACTAAAAGAATGGAAGTGAAATCTGACAACATATCCCAAAATGTATAAGACAAACTAAAATATTTGATCAATTACCGTTATTAACTTTTTCATACACAAAAATAAATTTGGAGTTTGGCAATGAACACGCCACAGGACACAGCACTGGGCAAACAGACAAACACATTCAGACATTCATAAAAACAGAGATGAACTACACCAGCTCTCACAGAATAGGGCACACATGCTGGAAATTCAGTTTTCGTCATTTACTGCCATGGCAGTATTTTACAAATATATATCATGGTATACTTTACTAGATGTGCTTAGGTGTATTGTATAGGAAACATACTGTGGTTTAAACTGTTATAAATGTGTTTACTTGATTTCTTGATTCACCTGCTGTGAGAAGGGCTGAGCGTGTGGGAGTTGCGCGTGAGTGGGGCGGAAGGAAAGTTAGTCAAGCTCTTTTTGTGTTTTGTTGTTTTTGGGGGGAAGTTAACTCTACAGTGTACATGTCAGTACTATCTCTGTATTTAAAAAATGTATTTAGATACTACTTATTTATAGGTACATTTGAACCCATAGTGTACTATAAGTGGTATCTAAATATATATTTTTAAATACAGAGATAGTATATTAAAAGCAGATTTTAGTTCATATTTCGTGCTGTCTCAAAATAGCACAGTTGATACACTTAGATGTTCTTAAGATGATCTTCAGAAGTACTAAAGATGAATTTATAGTATATTAAGTACAAAATTAGTGCGCGAAAATACCTGGGTAAGCACGCATCTCATGTGTGAGTGATTTCGGAGTACTACACGTGTTCTCACAAACACTCTGAAACCTCGGTAAACTCTGAACCACAACTCAACCGCTCTGTTCGCGACTGGCAGACAGATGGTAGGAGGACAGCTCAATGTAAACACACCGTTAAAATAAACAGTCACAAGTCCGACCACAGAAAAAGTCAAATGTCAAACTGATGGTGTTTTTCAGGGAAACCATTATTGCCAGTGACAAGTGTTGGTGTTACATGGCTCTGCATCAACAATGCTTCAGTTCGTGTTTGTCTTTACAAGTCCACGGAAGTTTGGCTTGAACACAAATAAAGCGTGCTGCATTTAAGTCATGTCCGAGTGATCGCATTCACCGTGGGTTTGTAATCAGTAATGAGAAACTTGGGATTTTCCGTGTTGGGATTGTCAGTTTAAAAAACTGAAGCGAAGGGTTGTAGAGCACAACAGTTGACGTGATGTCCAGAGGGGTTTTTAATGACCATACAAACCATCAAAATATGAGGATTTTTTTTAAATATCCTAAATATGAGGGAAGAACAAAACACTTAAATTGGTTTAAGGTTTAGTTCACCCAAAAATGAAAATTCTGTCATTTATTACTCACCCTCATGTCGTTCCACACCCGTAAGACCTTTGTTCATCTTCAGAACACAAATTAAGATATTTTTGATGAAATCCGATGGCTCAGTGAGGCCTGAGCAATGACATTTCCTCTCTCAAGATCCATTAATGTACTAAAAACATATTTAAATCAGTTCATGTGAGTACAGTGGTTCAATATTAATATTATAAAGACACGAGAATATTTTTGGTGTGCCAAAAAAACAAAATAACGTCTTATATAGTGATGGCCGATTTCAAAACACTGCTTCAGGAAGATTTGGAGCGTTATGAATCAGCGAATAGAATCATGATTCGGATCACCAAAACTGCTGAAATCACGTGACTTTGGCGCTCTGAACCGACACACTGATTCATAACGCTCCGATGCTTCATGCCTACACATACTTACTTACTTACTAAGTAATAAGCAGCTCTCGGGTTTTCCTTTTTGATTAAATTTTCATTTAGATAGTGTGAGTTTTTAGTGTTTCGTGCTGTATTTGTTTAAGTAAATGAACTCTGAAGTAAATGAAACGCCTTTCTTCATTTCCAGGTAGGCTGTGATGTTAACACAGGATCAACCACTGTTTTTTTGTTGTCAAATTAATTTTATTCTAACATTAGGCTATGTCAGATGTTGTAGCTCAAAAGCGCACCAAACATGTCTGAAGGAAAATCTTAGTAACGTTAGTAAGTAAATAACAGGAACACTTTCATCAACAGCACGCATAAAGAAAGGAAGTCGAGAGCAGGTCGCAGCTAGGGCTGGGCGATATATTGCATGCGATTCTCACGCGCATTTCGTCAGTAAAGCCGGTTCCCTGATTACCGCTAAATCGCCATCACCTGCTTTCAAATGGAGCGCCATTTAATAGACAAAGCCGTAGTTCACGGAGAAGCCACGCAAAATCGCGTTCAGTATCGAAGATGAATCGACTTCGATAATGAACCCGATTTTGCGTGGCTTATCAGTAAACTACGGCTTTGTCTATTAAATGCCGCACCATTTGAAAGCAGGTGATGGCGATTTAGCGGTAATCAGGGAACCGGCTTTACTGACGAAATGCGCGTGACAATCGCATGCAATATATCGCCCAGCCCTAGTCGCAGCCGAACACATTTTGCTTTCTCAGACTGTGTAAATCCACTTGTGTCTCAGAGTATTTTTTTTTTTTCTTTACACATTAATTTCATTTGCTGGTACAAATATGTGGTCTTGTTTCATTAATACAGTTTTTCCCCTTATTTACCCCAAAAGAATGGAAGTGAAATCTGACAACATATCCCAAAATGTGTACAATAAAAATAACACGTAATGGGCAAACAGACAAAAAAAAAAAAACACAGAGATAAACTACACAGACAGCTCTCACAGAATAGGGCACACATGCTGGAAATTCAGTTCATTTACTGCCATGAGGGTATAACACAATGTTGTGTATTACATTTTGACAAACAGAAATCATGGTAAACTTGACTAGATGTGCTTAGGTGTATTGTATAGGAAACATATTGTGGCGACGACACTGTTCATGCTCCGTTATAAATGTGTTTAATTCATTACTTGATTCACCTGCTGTTGGGGGGATGGGGGTCCGGAAGGAAAGCAGCGTGAGGGGCGTGCGGGGGAGTAAAAGAGAAAAAGAGAAGTGAGTGGGGCGGAAGTCAAGCTCTTTTTGTGTTTTGTTGTTTTTGGGGAAAGTTAAGACTGCAGAAAAACAGCAACGGGCTGAATGAAAATGTAAATGTGACTCTTCCATCCAGATAGTGGTATTCTGTTTTTATTGTTATTTTTATTTTTTATGCATTCCTTTTATATTCTGATGTATTAATTTCCTTTTTATGTAAAACACTTTGAATTAACATTGTGTATGAAATGTGCTAAATAAATAAAATTGCCTTGCCGTTTCCTTGGTAACTTCTGTACACAAAGCAGCTGTGCTTGTAACAATGTAAATATTTTTTTATTCCTCTATAAAAATGAACCATGGTTTTACTACACTATAGTTTAAGGCATTTGTAGTAAAATTATTGTTATACAAATAGTAGCCTATCAGTCAGACAAAAAAAAAATCATAGTTACACACTTTTAACCATGGTTAATTTTTGTATGTGTTCACGATAGTTTGCAATACAAGAGTTGCAATGTGTTATTTTGCTAGCTTTTTATACATGCAAATAAAACTAGTGAATAATACAAATTTACAAAATGATCTCAGTGGGATATGTTTTATACAACTTAGTGTAAAGTTTAACAGAAAACTGCGCACTCGTGACATCACATTGAGGCGGGGCAATCGCTTCTTTCTAAGTCTGTTTCGTCTGATGCATTTGAGGCCTCTGATGCCTAATTGTACAAGACCTGACACCTGACCTCGTTTTTGTCCAGTGACTGAAGCCTTTCAGTCTGAGGCATGAACCCTTTCCGTTGTATGACTGAGAGGAATGTGAGGAAGTCCTAAAATGTACACCTACACTTCCTGATTGTAAACGTTCAGGAAACCACTGCCTGTTGGGTGCTTGCAAACCAGTTTCTTGTCTCCTGTTTGTTTCTCCTGGAAAAGTGCAAAAACATCACAATATGTACAATGTAAAACTTATTTTAAACCATATTTTCTATTTTCAGTGTATACATGAACAGAATCCATATGTTCTGTGGACAGATTCAGACAGCAGGAGGATTTGAGTACAAACTTCCCTCTGATATACTGAAACGTTTACATGCACCAATTTTCATCAATCCGAATGAACTGAATCCGACTGCAGATCTGTTTACATGTACTCTAAACATTGTAATCTGATTTAAATATCCGTTATATGTGTTTTATATACATTCCGATTAAAACTTTTGCGCACACGCTCTGAATGAACCAAACAGTGTTGCCAAGTCTGCGTTTTTCCTGCGAAACTGGGCTAGGCTACTTTTACACTGTTGCCGCAGGTTGTTTTTCATGTCCACGGGTTGAAGCGAGCCCAAATAACATGATATTTAGCCCTTGGAATGAACATTTTACCAAGGGAACCTGCCAAAAAAAAGAAGTTTTACCCCCCCAGAATGTGATTTTTTTTGGGACATTTTGGGATGAAATTTACCACCCCGTCACGTTTTTTTCATACATGCATTCAATCTGAAATATAATGTTCTTTTGTATTAATAATGTAAAAAAAAATTGCGTGACGGGGTGGATGGTTTAAGCTTGACGGGCCCTGCCTAACATGAAAAAGCAACAAATAAACAATGTAAAAAATGTACATAGTTGCCTGCTTTTGTTCTTGGTGGCTATAAGGCTCAAATGATGTCACTTAGGCTTTGTGATGTCATTTAAAGGAACAGTGCATTATTTATATATAAAACAAGTTCGTGTGACGGGGTGGTAAGTCAAACTGAGGGACGCGCACAAATCATAAAATATAATAAAATAAGGTTTATTGTGAATAAATATATTTTGTGTAAACAGGGACACACATATAATCCTGAAAATAGTATATGTTTGAAAAAAAATATATAACTTACTTGGTGATATTTTAGATGCAAATGTCATGTTGGTTAATACGGACATGTGAAATTGGCTATATAATAATGAAAAATGATTAAAAATAGTATGGTAATCTTCAAAAAAAGCATTTTATCATATATCATGTTAAAAAGAACACTTAAATTAATAAAGTGGAAAAATAAAAAATAATGGAATAAATTTAGACAGTTATATACCATTATCAGCATATTATGTTGAAATTCGTCTCTGAGAGAATAATGCTCTGGTAATCCAGCGTCAGACAGCTACGTCACTTTTTACTTTCACTTTCTGTAGTGAATACTAACCGAGGTTGAGTCTTTTTCACCGGCATAACTCTTGCGCAATGATTACACGTTGCTTTTTGTGTGACATTCATTGGCTCCCATTCTTGTTTTAAAACGGAAAAAATCTCAACATTATGACGAAGCGATACATACGCCAGCTGCCTGTTGGCATACATCTTTACAACTAAAGACTTGAACGTGAACTTGTGCACTGAGTAATGCGTGTCAACATTACACTGCGCATGTGCCCCAGAGACTTCTGAATACGACTGAGAAAGTAGTCGGATTCAAGTGTTTACATGGTAATTTTTTGCTGTTGGATCGGATTAGAAAAGGAATAAACCATCCCTTCCAATCCGATCGAAATTTAATTCGGATCGAGCTCAATCGGATCGATTAAGGTGTTTACATGAACGTCTTTCAATCCGATTGAGCCGTCAATCACACACACACACACACACGATCTGATCCTCTTGTGTTTGATTTGTTCAGGACGGGCGTCTGTTAGCAGATCCATCAGATCCACACAAGCTGAGTGATCCTGTTATTTCAGTCTCATCTGATCGTCTCGTCACTTCTCACTGTGTGGATGAACTTCATCATGAGATTCAGTGTGATGTTAATGGGGTAAATGATTTCTGTTACTGTAACACCACACATATCAATTCACCTGTTTTCATATTTAAAAACAGAATTATGACAATGTTCTTTGGTTTTAACTTATCTTGTCTTTTATTCTTATCTTGGTAACTTTACAATAAGGTTTATTAAACATTAGTTAATGTATTATCTAACAAAATCTGGTTATGGTTACACTTAAAATAGTTACAAAATAGATGTATGAGGTTATAAAATCATATACCATTAATTGTACACAGCATGTATGAAAAAAGTTACCTGTGAGAGAGAGAGAGAGAGAGAAAGAGAGACTTTTACAATCCCTTTATTCTACACAAAAACATGAATCATCTATATTTAATTACATTGACAAAAAAAAAATAAAATATATATTATGTTGTATTCTTAAATATCCAATATATATAAAAATAAACATAAAATACATTACCTATTAAAAAGCAACCCTCCATACTCATTCACCGTAACCAGTGCTTCCTCACCACTAAAAGAAAAGATCATTATCAATATGTTTATAATATGTATATTATATAACCATTCGTGCTTCAACTAAAGATTTAAATAAAGCCACTATACAAATATCTCTTCCTATATGTTTTTCCTGATGCGATTTCAGAATTGCCAATTTAGCTTGACCTATTACAAAACTGGCACACATTTTTCTCGTAATAATAAACTATTAGTATACGGAAACCCCAATTTTGTTTTTTTTTTTCTCAGAAGTACAAAAATAGGATCAAGTCTAGGGCAATTACAAAACATATGAAAAACAGTATCAATGGCCTGACAAAATGGACAATCTGATACAACATTTTCATCCACCTTTGCAATAAACTGATTTGTGGCTGAGATACAATGGATCAATCTCCACTGAAGATCACCACATCTTTTAGAAATATGAGTTTTATACAAAAGTCTCTAAGATGGAGAAATATCTTCAGATATACAAAGTTGAGATCTCCATTTATTATCGACTTTTCCTTTAAGTTGATCCACATGTAACATTTTAACACATATGTGATATAACATTTTTTTCCATATTCAATAAAAAAAAAAATAAAAAATCCCATAACCTTTTAATAAGGAGGTACAACCAGAGTTTATCGATTCCACAATCTTTAGGATACACCTTTACCTGAGGAAAATTCAACAGCACAACACCATTCTTCAAAACATGATTTATAAAATTATCAGTTGATAGAGGAAATGATGATTTAAGACCTCTGATAAATCCTTCTACAACTCTAAAAGAAATCAAACCAACCTGATCAGCAAGTGACTGTATAGTTCTCCACTGGCCTCTATTTATATCAATCAAATCAATAGTTTTAGTGACACCAGCATTTAAAAAAACTATTGATTAAAGACTGTGATAGATTTGATGGAAGCTCAATAAGAGGTTCTTCTACACCATAATGCTCACCGACTGTTCCTGATATTTCAAACAATTCCCATGATTTTCACTGACACATACAAACTACAAGACAAATCAGAAAACTTTTTAACAAAAGATCTCTGCATTAGAAACAATTGCTTATCAATACCTATTCCCCTTAATATATTTAAGTATAGATCTCCCAAAAACCACCCAGGGTACATTATTTGAGCTATACAAAGCTGCACACTTTAAGGGACTTTCCCATTTGAAGTTCACATTTTATTCATTTTTAAACATTTATCAAGGGATGTTACTGGTGTGTACTGACACAAACAGAGAAAGACTTGACTAGATGAGATGACTGGACAGATTGTAATCACTGTATGCTTTATTTCCTGTGAATTTTTTTTTTCCCATGCATTTTTTTCATAATAAAATGTTTAATATCCCCATTTGATCTCGTAGGTGATTAATGAGTTGGGCTGGATTTCCTGATAACGTTGTCTCTTAGTGCGCTACGAAGACTCTAAAGGTATGCCTGTTGGATTTACGAAATATTCCCCGAAATACATACAAGTATATGAATGTAATCTGGACATACTACATTGACCATGTTGTCATGATCATGTGACCTACCTGCATCAGTTGCGTCACTTCACTGCCATTAGGCTTGTTTGAGATGCGCCTAGCCTCGCCTGAAGTTCAGCCGAGAGTAGGCGGCTGCAGTGAGGGGAGGAGTGAAAAAAGTGCAGGCAAGACGGACAATTCTCCTTTCTCGTAGTGCATCAGACACCTGCGAGATTAAGGCGGATATCGCGGGATTCACACTTGTGCGCTGTGTTGCTGATAAACTGGATGTAATTTACATTCTGTTGCTTTTATGTGAAAATAAACATAATGAACAAGACACCCAAAGTACTTGTTATTTATTTCCATTCGAAGGATGTGTGTATCAATCATTTTTATTTTAATTACAGACATGTTTTTATATATTTTTATAAATATGATAACAATCACATAACCCATAGAGAGATCACACTGTCAGAGACTTTTGGAATATTCACACATAATTTATACGCATAAAATCATGGCATTAGAGTTTTAAAATCAAACATTTTAAATCAGATCAATACATCACGGTTGTTTAAACCAATAAGCTTTAAGCTGTGTCGTCAGCAAGTCGTTTCCCATCGTGCTTTTGGTCAGCGCAGTCGGTGGAGAGCAACTGCGCTCGACTGCAGAATCCGATGAGGCCGCCTCGCCCTCGCGAGAGGTTTTTGACACACGTCAGCATGACATCAGAGCAAGGCGGCCCACCCTCGGACACATTTCTAACCGGCATGCATCTCGCGGTGATCACCGGTGATCGGTTCTGCGCAGAATTTGCTCATCTCAAACAAGCCTACTCACAGATCCTCTCGTGTGGCTGCATGGGATAGTAAAGTGTCCATCGTATGAACACAGAATCTCACCGGAGGTCATACGGGAATTTTTTGCCAGCTCTTTTATGAGTACTGTTATTCAGACATACTTCTTTTATCACATACTGTTTTTGATCAGGAAGATTATTTATAAAGCGATCTTTAGTGGTAGAAGTGATGGTTCTACCATATTTATGGCAGGGAGGCTTTGTAGTGTAGCACAGGGGAAAAATCAAACTGCTGTTCACGATTGATTCGTTATAAACGTGTGATTTTGAAATTTTCGAACGTTCTTTGTTCTGGGTATGCTTTATAGTTTCCTGGTTCGTGACGTCACCCGCCTCTGACGTCACGTTTTCCTCATTGGTTGGATACAGAGGTGCTTCACGAACACAAAAGGTGTGTTCGACATCGGCTGCAGCTGGATGCAACCGATCGGCGAGAGTAGCCGCGTGCAGGCGGGGAGGAGCTGAAAACGGAGACGTGAAGTCGGACACTTTCTGCTTCCCGTAGTGACGCTCGCGCTGCGTTTGCATACTTTATCACAGCTGAAGTGAAATAAATGCAATATTTGACTAATACACTGTTTCAGAGACCTTTTCATTCAAAACTTTATGTACTGCTTACAGCGTCTGTTTTTACAAGAATAAAGTTCAACATAAGCGTATGTTATTAAATAACAATGTAGTGGGTCTTGTTTTTTTTTATCCGTTTTATTTTGATAAACATGATACAATACAACATCGCGACTACATGAAAAGAGCTTTAACTGTTATAAAAACACAGATTTTTAAGCATTAGTGGAGCTGAAGGCGTGATAATAAACACGAAACACACGTGATCGTTGTCATGCGGTGAATCCGGCCAATCATGAAACAGCTGTGTCGTCATCAGCGCTCGTGCAGCTCCTCATGAGAAACTGCGCTGGCTAACTCAGGCGGCTGATCTCGAATCGCTCTCGCGGTACTTTAAAGCCATACGTCACAGTCACATGACTTCAGCGCTGTCTCAAGTCGGACAACATATCTTACCGGCATGCACTGCTTCAAGCCAGCCGCCGATCGGTCTTTGCGGCGCTGCATCAAGTCGAACAAGCCTAAAATGCAGAGGGTTCCCATCACGTCATTCGACGTAGCGTCGATAGTTCCCACGAAAGGGAACTTCCAGTTTTATATCAACCTGTGAATATGTGGTGATTATTGTGTGATTGTATTTAGTGGATGGGTTAATTTGCCATTCATACGAGCGTTGTGTTCTTACATAAGAGAAATCTTCTGTGTGGAGGAGAATTCAGACCACGATAACGGAGATTGAGCGTGAGTTAAACTGTTGTGAAAGGTATTCAAATGTTAAATAGCGCTGTTTATTTCTTATATTAGCTGAACATACGGTAATTTTTGCCCTTTATACTGTGTTAGAGGGGAGAGCAACGATACACGTGTGCCAATTACCACGTGAGCTTCTTCTGTGACTCAAAAAGTGAGTTTTGCTCATTTTATTCATATAAAGTGTGTAAGTTTAAGACATGAAAGCTTTGTATTCTGTATTGAGTGCATACTATTTACAGATTCATTTATACAAAGGGGGTTAAAGTGTGAGAGACAACGTGTGTAATGTATTAATGTAGTAAAATGTGCTGATTTCTCATTTATTCTGTGTTTTATTTATTTTATTTAGGCACATGTAGTCCACTACCGTTGTTTTGCACACCTGTATTGGTTCTTTAACATTGTTTGCACTATTTCCAGTGAAATTGGACTCGTGTTCTGGTGTTTTGAGTAGGTGTTATTGTTGTAAAGAACCCATTTCATGTTTTAGAATTTTCCTAGTACTTACTGCTCTTCTTTTTTTTTTTTTTTTTTGGTACCCATTGGAGTCAAGTGGGTGGTTTTGTTACTTTTTTTTTAATTATATAAGCCAACTTTAACTTTAATTGGATTTTCCAAAACTATATTTTTTGCCCTGAACAAAGAATATATTAATGATGTGGCCCTTTTTAGGCCCAGTCAGGAATAAAAGAACCCCTTTGCTTTAGATGTTGTGGCTGTGTATTATTTCCATACATAATATTTAAGGGTAAGCGGTCACATCTATGTAAAAACTGAAATGACATACTTATTCTGACTTGTAGGTATTAAGAAAAAGTGAGCATACTCAATTGTATTGCATTTTAAATGAGTAGAAAATTATTGCTGACAAATGGGAAAAACCTGGAATAGTGGCAAAGTTTAAAAATGTAAAATTACAAGTAATTATCATTTGGGGTAAAAGTAATTAGTCTTTCATATGGCATACATAGATTTTTGTTGTAAATATCCCTGACAAGATTGTTACACTGAATGACATTTTAGTGTCTTCTGTAAATCATTCTGTAAATTCCTATTGGTATTTTACAGGTCAATGATTTTTTTATTTTTATTTTGGGACACACACACGCGCGCGCGCACGCACACACACACACACACACAATAGGCCTACCTAAATTTAACGTTACTTTAATCAATCACAATTCGACTGTTACCAATTAATTTTTTTTCACCCATCAACTAAAGCCAGCACTGCTACGGTGCAACAGTATTGAAGATTATGTGTAATATGCAAAATGGCAATGCAATATATAAAATGGTAATCCATTTCTGTATTTAAATGTTTCAGGAAAAATCCTCCTCGCTCATCCATTAACTCCAGCATATTCAGATGTCATCAGACATTATAGGAGAAGATAATATCTAGCTAAATGATTAGGTTTGCATTGCTTAATCATCAACATGAATCATAAATATTTTTAGACCTGCACAAGTTTGCTTTGTTGTAACAGCATTACATCTGTTCAAGTTTACCCTAAAGCCAAAAACTATTTGTACAGTAAATGGTGTCTTCCACTCCTCCCACGCGCTTCTTTCACAGTGTGGCAGAAATGGTGGTGGTTTCAAAGTGAGAAGGTCACATGACAATATGGCTTAGATAATGGAGAACAGAAACACGTTTCTGCCGATGATGGTGTTTCCAGGTGCACTTTTCCTGCTCCAAGGTACGGTTGCCAAGATAAAGAGGGTGGATCAACTTACCCACTATCCCTATATATGTGTTATATGTTTTATATATATATATATATATATATATATATATATATATAAAACAGCATGTAACAATATGTTTTTATCAGGGTTGGAGCTGAACTCAGGACAGTGGTCCTGCTCTAAATGATATTCTATGAATACTAAATTTGTGTTTCCCATCATTCACAATGTTTCTGTAAAATAACTAATACTGTAAATGTGCAGGTTCCTTTGATTAAAGCTTACTTATGTTTTGTTAATTTACCACAAATTGGCTGTAATTATTGCTATTTCTACTTAATTTAGAGATTGATAAAAGAAGATGTCAGATTGGATTTGTAAAATAAAAAATAATTATTATAAAATAACTTTATAAAAAACATAAATTTAGGGTTTAACCTGAAAGTTAGTATTTTTACATAATTTGACATTATCAGTTTTTCCATAGTTTAATAAGGAATTATCAACAGTAATATACTGTAATTTAATTAATTTTTACTGTATTTTTATATGGTTATTTGCTGTAATTTAACGGAATCCAAACTTTGCTGCCAGACTTTTTCCAGGTTTTTAAGTGTACACACACACAAAAAAAGATTGAAAGTGTTTTATTCTATATTTCTATTCTATTATGCATTTCTGACACTTTTTTAAGTAGTTCATAAAGAGTAGTAAGGTAAGCGGAGACTCGCGGAGCGTCAAAAGACTCACATGGTGTTTTTCACTTTCCTTCAAGAGTACTGTTTGATAATATTATTAACCTGCTAATCATAAAAATAACTTTTCAGGATCAGAGCCAAACTATATTTAGGCTACATGTAGATATTAAATATATTTCATACCTTAAGCGGATCCTTTGCCACAATAACTGAAGAGAGAAGAATGAAACCGCAGAAAGAAGAATGAAACTTCACCTGGAGCGGCTAATTTGGAGAAGCGCGTTCTCGAGCAGCTTGTTTCACGAGCTCGCCTCTCATTCACTCTAATGCTGAACGAACTTGACTTGCTGTTCTCGAAGACTCGAACCCGAGACTCGGCTCGAGAATCTGCCGGTAACGGAGGAGGAGGAGGGGGGATGACGGGAGAAATGGGGCGGTGCTGCAATACTCTCGCAAGGGTGATTGACAGAACTAAATGAATAGGCTACTCCCGAACCTACTTGTGGAACTTTACCCGGCGACAGACTGTGATTGGTCAAATGATGAAAAAGAGGGAGGAGCCAAATGCAAAAAATTAAATTCAAGTACAGTAGCGACAAACCTGTCAGGTTTTACCAGCAGTGGGGTTTTTCCACCCACATATCCGGGTTTATAAAAATTAAATAAATTTGACAAATATGTGCAATCAATACACTCAATACACTCAGTACACACTCTTCAACTGGAGTGAGCGAAGTCATGAAGTAAACTGAATTATTTAAACTCCTTTTTCATTTTGATAGATTACAAAACAAACAAACAAAAAAATTAAAGTAAGTTTAAAAAGTTTAAAAGTTTTATTTTTTTTAATGTTTTGTCAGATAATTATATTCACACTGAAAAAAAAAAAATATATTTCCATTAAAAAAATCCTAAAACATATTTAGGAGTAAATTAAGTTAGTTTTTGAATTCCTGGTTTCTTGCCATGAATGAAAAACTTAACACATGATACATTTCTGTAAGATGTTTCATTTAAACATAAATGTATTTTTGCATGTATCTGTTTATTTATTTGGAAATGCAATTTGTGGGAAATTATAGTAATTTCATGGTAGCATATATTAGGCCTATCCTCCTTATTTCTAATTTAAAAAGAACCAACAGCAGCTAAAGGACAGGCGAGGACAATTCTCTATCAAGGGCTTTGGATTTCAACCAAAGGGGCAAAAAACAGTCAACATGACTCTGATTGGTCGAGGCAGCACATCATCATAACCCAACCAGTAAACGCCACTCTGATTGGCCAAGGCAACAAGACAGGCATTTCGCGCGAGTGTTCAACCATTGCAAAATGACGGCACGCTTTTCAGCCTGCATCGCTGATTTATTTTTGAATAAAGATGAAAATGGTTTTTGAATTGTAGTGTTGTAGTGGTAGTCCCATGTTTCCAGAGGGTGGAGGACATGTTTTCTGTGCCAGTTAATTTTCCTGTAGCTCTGTTTGGCTCAACAGCTAGTTTCAACAGGAAATGCATTACACCTTCGTATGCATCTCCAGTTATCACCTGCTGCTGAGACAATCAAATGGAGTTTTTGGAAAATGATCTAGTCCCATTTCAGAAGGTGGCATACTGTTCCAGATCATTTTGCAAAAACTCCATTTGATTGTCTCAGCAGCAGGTGATAACTGGAGATGCATACGAAGGTGTAATGCATTTCCTGTTGAAACTAGCTGTTGAGCCAAACAGAGCTACAGGAAAATTAACTGGCACAGAAAACATGTCCTCCACCCTCTGGAAACATGGGATCACAGTTATAAAAGTTATAACAACGACGTCCAAAATAAGTCTAAATTTGATGTTGAAAAGACGTCCACAAACGACCACATTTGGACTATAAATAGCCCTTACACGGAGGTCCCACGGACGTCAACATTAGGTGTGCGGAAGACGTCGAAAAAAGACGTTGCCTGGCGTTACAAAACAACCCCTTCAATGGACCGAATTTGGATGTCCAAAAATTACATGAAAAAGACGTCACTCCGACGTCACATTGTGCAGTGGGCGAGGATCATCAGAGTCGACCTTCACCAGATCCCTGCATGAAACACATTCAGATTCATCTAAATCAGCTATATTTTACATTATCATTTATCTAATCTCTGAAATGAAAGTCAATTAAAGTGTTTCTCTCAGTTTGGTTCACTCACCTGTCCTGGATCATCCTCATGCTGACAGATGAACCGTGCTTCCGTCTGAAAATAACAGAATATTGTTAAGAAGGATTCATCCAATCAGAGTGCTGTTTACTGAATGACGTCACGTGTCAGTGCCTCGCAGGCAGCAAGAGAGTCAAGAATGCTCCGATGCAGAATTTATGTCCTTTTCCTTGAGTAGTGAACTTATGTGAGCGAGTTAATGACCAGAATGTAAGTTGTTTATTACCTATATTATCCTGTGATCTGTTCGATGTGTTTGAAGGGAGATTTGTGTACTTTATTGATTTACCACCAGATCATTTGTTCGCCATCGCGCTTGGGTAAAGTTGGTTTTATATTCGCACATTCGCACATCCGTATTCAATAGTCTTGTTAATCACACTACATTGGACATTCAGTGGACATTCACAAGTAAATATGCCATTAAAACAATACTTGCCTATTTTGATCGACTGTGAAAAATGTTGTAAGTTGACAATCGTTGGTTGTCAATATCATGTCTCTGCTTAAAATTCGCAAACATTAATTTATTGCACATTTATTGGAAAGTCTGAATTTATCAGAAGTCCGAATGTGTGAATATAAAACCAACTTTACCGAAGTCGCCATCGCGGCAATCCAATTAGCGCATATAGTGCCAAAGTTCACTCATTATAACTAAAGTCTGAGGATCATTACAGTGCGAGTAATATCTCTGGATGGTGATTTATATTTGTGTATATATTACGTTATCTTTAGTGTCTTATCTGCCTGTACTGACACGTTAAATGGCGTATTTCATATCTAATGCCATGTGTGGGCTTTCGTTATCTTGTGGACAAATTAAGTACTGCAACAACTTTAATAATGTAACCTGGATTGTTGCCTATGTGAATTATTGATTTAGCTGTATATCTAATATTTATTGTTGTTCTTTGATATTTTCAGACCACTACTTACATTTACCACTCCCGGTTACCACTTTAACTGAATTATCAGTAAACTTCAAACTCTGGTTTAACTGAGAAATACTCCTCCTCCAACACAAATACAGCCCTTACCCAATACTTCTGAATACATATTATTGGATACTTTGGTTTCTAGGTGATTTTGGAACCTTCAAAAAACTTAAACTCGATTTTTCTCAAAATTGACTTTTTGAAGGTTTTTTTAATAAAAAATGTGAAAATAACAATAACTAATTTTTGAAAATATGCTCATTATGACTCATTTTGCCAGCACAGGACACATATATAAATTCATAGAAACCTGTTGTGACAGACTGTTGTAACCTGATAAAATGAATGAAAATGTGATTGATGATAACCTGAGCTCCTGTGAACTAGTGTCAGATGTAAAGACTAAAGTATGATGTAAGGAAAGATCAGTCTGGACTCACCTGAAGATCCTTTTACGCAGCATGAAACAGATGAAGATGAAGATAATGATGAAGAGAGCAAACAGCCACCACAACTGATCTATACAAGTGATCAAATATCAAATCATCTGATCAATAACAATGATGAATCAATATTAGAGTTAAAAGGGTTTAAAGCTCTTGATGTTTGACCTGAGAGCTGGAGAGACGGAGTCACTTCATTCAGAACATCTTTAAAACACACAATGATCACAAACATCAGAAATATGACAGAAAACAAAGACCTGTACACATTCAAACTGGACTGAGTCTGAATCAGATCTGAATCAGTGTTTTATTAGTGAATTAATTTATCAGTTGAAACTCACCTAAGTTTGGAGTCACTGCAGTTTCATTTCTCACTGAAAAACACATTCACAATCATCATGATTCACTTACAGAAGATCCACTTCAACACAGAGTTTGATCTGAATCAGGACAGATTCACTTCAACACAGAGTTTAATCTGAATCAGGACAGATTCACTTCAACCCAGAGTTTGATCTAAATGGTCACTTCACACAGAGTTTGATCTGAATCAGGACAGATTCACTTCAACCCAGTTTGATCTGAATCGGACAGATTCACTTCAAACACAGAGTTTGATCTGAATCAGGACAGATTCACTTCACACAGATTTGATCTGAATCAGGACAGATTCACTTCAGAGTTGATCTGAATCAGGACAGATCACTCAGGATCTGAATCAGGACAGATTCACTTCAACCAGTCTGATCTGAATCAGGCAGATTCACTTCAACACATAATCTGATCAGGACAGATTCACTTCAACCAGTTTGATCTGAATCAGGACGATTCACTTCAACCCAGAGTTTGATCTGAATGAGGACAGATTCACTTCAGTTTGATCTGAATCAGACAGATTCAATTCAACCCAGATTTGATCTGAATCGACAGATTCACTTCACACAGAGTTTGATCTGAATCAGGACAGATTCACTTCAACACAGAGTTTGATCTGAATCAGGACAGATTCACTTCATTGATCTGAATCAGAATGATTCACTTCACACAGGAATCAGACAGATTCACTTCAACACAGTTTGATCTGAATCAGGACAGATTCACTTCAACACACCTGAATCAGGACAGATTCACTTCAGTTTTGATCTGAATCAGGACAGATTCACTTCAACAGAGTTTGATCTGACAGGACAGATTCATTCAGTTTGATCTGAATCAGGATTCACTTCAACACAGAGTTTGATCTGATCAGGACAGATTCATTCAACACAGAGTTGATCTGAATCAGGACAGGAGGAATCCTTCACTTGAGTTTGATCTGAATCAGGACAGATTCACTTCAACACAGAGTTTGATCTGAATCAGGACAGATTCACTTTAACATAGAGTTTGATCTGAATCAGGAAAGATTCACTTCAACAGAGTTTGATCTGAATCAGGAAAGATTCACTTCAGCACAGAGTTTGATCTGAATGAGGACAGATTCATCTGATTCATCAGATCTGAATAAGATTCACTTCAACAGAGTTTGATCTGATCAGGAAGATTCACACAGAGTTTGATCTGAATCAGGACAGATTCACTTCACACAGAGTTTGATCTGATGAGAATGATTCCTGAACAGACAGAGTTGATCTGGACAGATTCTTGGAGTTTGATCTGAGGATTGTTAACATAGATCTCAGAGAGTTTGATCTGAATCAGATTCATTGAATGATTTCAGTTTGATCTGATCGGACAGACACTTCAACACGAGTTTGATCTGAATGAGGACAGATTCATTTCAGTTGATTCAGGACAGATTCACTTTAACAGTCGGGGCAGATTCTCATATTAATGAATGTATTTGAAGTGTTTCCTCTCCTTCATGTCACTCTAAACCTCTGTGACTTTACTTTCATGGAGCAAAAACAATGAGGTTTCCTTTAAAAAAAATCAGCTTTTGTGTTTCACAGAGGAAAGAAAGTCATAATTGACATGAGGAGATTTCAGTGTGAAGTGCATCTTTAAGGATAAACATCATCAAAAGATTTGAAGTCTCTCTCACCTCTGAACATGATGTCCAATCTGAGCTGAAATAAAGGAAAGAAGCATTAGAGCAACCTTTATAGTGTTAATGTTCTGCAGATTCATAGTCAAATCAAAAGAAAATGATAATCATTTCTGTTTAAATATGAAAACAGATAAATGATGAGAGAGATTGAGTTGATTTACTTTTGTTTCATCACAGATGATCTCATGATTCAGATTCACACAGTGAGACGCGACGAGACGATCAGATGATACAGACGTCACAGGATACATCAGTTTGTGTGGATACGATGGATCTGCTAACAGACGCCCGTCCTGAACAAATCAAACACAAGAGGATGAAGTAATGTGTACTGTGTGTGTGTGTGTGTGTGTGTATGTGTGTGTATATATATGTCATGGTGTAGTTTGAGGACAGAAACACACAGTCACCTCTGAATACCAGCTCTGCTCACAGTCATCACTGGTTTGATTCAGTATATTAGACAGAAGTCTGTATTCAAACCCTTCGTCAGTCTGAATCTCTCCACACGACACAGAGATGTCGGCAATATTCTTCTCAAATGAAAAAGCTGTTGTACAGAATAAATTATTGTACTACATTATTGTTGAATCACAAATGTTTTCTTAAGTTGTCTATTAGAGGTGGTACAAAATATCGACATATATCAAATATCAATATATTGTTGTCCTTCTCTGTGCAGTACAAGAATTGATACGCTGGCATCAAATATCAATATTTTAATTAATAAAATAAATCACTCTAAATAGATTTCCCTGCTCCCAGCGTCGCTACTTCAAGGTGGCGCACAACACATGAATGAGGGAAACATGAACATAAGTTAAAGAGGTTTTTAACTGAATAGCAGACAGAAGTGTGAGTAAAATAATAGATGCCCCAGCCACTTTAAATTCGTTAAGGATTTTGAAAGTTATAATAGGGCTCTCCTGTAAAACAGGTTGGGAACCACTGCTTTAAGTTGAATCAGGAAATATGTATCTCATATCATTAAATATCAAGTGTCTCACTCACCTCTGAATGTGGTCTGATGTCTGTAATAAGACTTTAATAAAAGAAAGAAGCGTTAGAGAATCATTTATAATGTTTACTGTGTTATGTTTACTGTGCTGTCGAACTGGAGCTATGACGATTCATAATCAAACAGAAGATAAGGGTAAAACTTTACAATAAGGTTCATTAATTAACATTAGTTAACATGAAATAATAATGAACTGCACTTCCACAGCATATATTAATTTTTGTTAATGTTAACTTTAACATTTACTAATACATTATTAAAATCTTGTGTAAGATTGAAAACATCCAAAGATATTTTAAATGAACAAAGACATTTGCTTTACTGTTTCAACCCCCTCTCACTTGTTATAAGGGCCATTTGGAAGGCACAAAGGTGTTGATAGTGATCAAGGACTGTAGGCCAAGATGTGTACATCGGGGGTCTACAAATGGTCACACCTTTAGTACAGTGGGGGAAGTTTAAATCTTCTGATTGGTCAGTTTGAATGTCTCACATTTGGGTTTCAGTCACATGGTCAAGAAAGGGATAAAAGAAGAACTGTTGCTCTGACCCTTTTTATTCTCTGCTCTTTTTTTCTGGGCTCTTTTTGATTCTTGGCTTTTCTTGGGCATTCTATCTCTGTCAGGTAACTTTTTTCATACATGCTGTGTACGATTAATGGTATATGATTTTATCATCTCATACATCTATTTTGTAATTATTTTAAGTGTAACCATAATAAGATATTGTCATTAAACCCTTTCAATTACAAATGATGTGCTAACTAGTTGTGATTTAGTATTAACATATGTGTTCCCTATGCAATACAATATTGTCCACACTATAGCAACGCTCTCCCACATATTTTGCTATTGTAACTGCGCTTATTTCCGTCGTTGGTATAAGTTGCAGTGGGTGGTAATAGACAAGAAATATACAGAAATATACAGTTTTCATCTTCATCTTGCTGATAATGTTTCTTTAGTCATTCAGCGACCCTACAGCCTGAACCCCTGTAGATCCACCCTTACACTTGTTAACATTAGTTAATGCACTGTGAACATTAACAAACAATGAACTGCTGTATTTTCATTCACTAACATTAACAAAGATTAGTAAATACAGTAACAAATGTATTGCTCATGGTTAGTTCATGTTAGTTAATACATTAACTAATGTTTAACTAATGAACCTTATTGTAAAGTGTTACCAAGATAAGAATAAAGTTAAAACCAAAGAACATTGTCATAATTCTGTTTTTAAATGTGAAACAGGTGAATTGATATGTGTGGTGTTACAGTAACAGAAATCATTTACCCCATTAACATCACACTGAATCTCATGATGAAGTTCATCCACACAGTGAGAAGTGACGAGACGATCAGATGAGACTGAAATAACAGGATCACTCAGTGTGTGTGGATCTGATGGATCTGCTAACAGACGCCCGTCCTGAACACAGGAGGATCAGATCGTGTGTGTGTGTGTGTGACAGTTACCTCTGTATACCAGCTCTGCTCACAGTCAGTGTGTGTGTGTGTGTGTGTGTGTGGGTGTTTGTGTGTGGGTGTGTGTGTGACAGTCACCTTTGAATTCCAGCTCTGCTCACAGTCTCCATTGAGTGTCTGTTTCAGTATATCAGAGGGAAGTTTGTACTCAAATCCTCCTGCTGTCTGAATCTCTCCACAGAACTGATTGATTCTGTTCATGTTTATACACTGAAATTAGAAAATATGGTTTTAAATAAGTTTTACATGATTGTACATATTGTGACCTTTCACATGAGAAACAAAGAGGAGACGAGAAACAGGTTTGCAAGCACCCAAAGTGCTGTGGTTTCCTGAACGTTCACAAACTAAAACGCCATATCAGGAAGTGTAGTGACTTCCCCAAAAACAACAAAACGCAAAAAAAACGAGCTTGACTAACTTTTCTGAAAAAGTTAACTGTAATCGACCAAATATTGTAGTTTGTCTTATATATATTTTCTTTTTATTGTACACATTTTGGGGCGTGTTGTCAGATTTCACTTCATTCTTTTAGTATAAATAAGGGCAAAAAAAACTGTATTGAAACAAGACCACATATTTGTACCAGCAGTGAAATTAATGTGTAAAGAAAAAAAAAACCAAGTGGATTTACACAATCTGAGAAAGCAAAATGTGTTCGGTTGCGACCTGCTCTCGACTTCCTTTCTTCCTTTGTGCTGTTGATGAAAGTGTTCCTGTTATTCACATTCTACTATTATTAAGATTTTCCTTCAGTCCGACATATTTGGTGCGGTTTTGAGCTACAACATCTGACATAGCCTAATGTTAGAATAAAATTAATTTGACAACAACAAAACAGTCGTTGATCCTGTGATAACATCACAGCCTACCTGAAAATGAAGAAAGTCGCTCTGCTTTAAGCTTTAACTCCAAGACCAGACAGATCACAAGTTAATTTACACAAAACACGAATACAAACTCATATTAGTTCTTAATGTAACTCGTCGAAAAATTGAGTAGGAAAAAAATCCCAGAGCTGCTGGTTACTTTCGTTTTTACGTGTCTGTTCCAGACAAGACACTACATAAACATAGGCTACAAACTTCAAACGCCATTGACATGTCAGAAACAAATCAAATGCAGGTTTGTGGTTCATCTAATTGCAATCATAAATGAGAGAAATGTAAATCATAACGAGAGGTTTCAATTTTCCATTTTTGCATTTGCATTGTATGGTCTGAAAACTGAATTGTGAAGCGTTTTCAATTTTACTTTTGTTAAATTATGACTTTAGAAACAATCATTTGAATAAATGAAATCTAACCGATTTTCTATTTTTCCATTTTTTTCGTCTTGTAATTTGCGCCGTGGGCTGTAGCATTAGCACGGGGGTGTGGCCGTGCATTTTACTTGGTAGGCTACAGTACAACCACGAGATCCCAGTTCATTTTCAGTGGGAAAGACAGCAGACGGAGGGCAGCTCGAGCAGCAGTGCTTGAATTATTGTACTTTCTGTGTAAATAAAGTTTAAGTTAAGAGTCAGTAAAGCACAGATGTGTGAGAAACAGGTGATTGATCCTCTGGTCTCTCGATCTTCAGTTCTCCTCAAACCAGCAACAGATCCTGGATTATATCAAGTGATTATATGATCCGAGTCAGTGGGTAATTGCATCATCTGACCATCAAACTGAATCTGAATCAAACCCATGTGACATTGGAAAGATAATTTACCTCTTTTAAAAAATAATTTAATAAGCAAATTTTACTTTTATATGGTCACATTTCTTTTCTTAAAGCTCAAACAACATTAAACCAACCAAATGAAGGTGAAATTTCAATATATTCAATTGTTTGCATTTCTGAAACAAAAAATGTCAAACACCAAAGCTGTAACAGAGTTTTGATGAGTAAAATTAAATAAAAACTAAATTAGAACGAATACATAAATGTCACTGAAACCAGCAACATTTTTGGCTCTTGGCCTGCGATGTTGAAGATGTTCATCCATTAGGGAATAAAAGTGGAAAGATAAATATGATTAATCATCTTCTGGTTCTTCTCAGAGAAGGATTTGCTGTTAGTATCAAATAAACTCAAAAACAAAAAAGATAAACTAACCAGTTGTGTAATATTACATTGAAACTGTACCAGTTTATACTTAAGAGATTTAATCTAACTTCAGTGCCTTATGGCTCAATTTACCCCACAGCATTTGACTCACTTTGCCCCATAGCAACCATTTTTTGAGGGGGAAAAATAGCTAGCTAAATAATTTTCATGATTTTATACATTGCTAAATCACCAATATAGATCATAAATATTTTTAGACCTGCACAAATTTGCATTAATGTAACACCATTACATCTGTTTAAGTTTACCCTGATAAGCCAAAAACTATTGTAGTTGAACTACTAAGTAAATGGAGTCCTCCACTCCTCCCACGCGCTTCTTTCACAGTGTGTCAGAAATGGTGTGTGGTTTCAAAGTGAGAAGGTCACATGACAATATGGCTTAGATAATGGAGGATTTACACATGATGGGTTTCTTCCAGGTCGTAACAATATGTTTTATCAGGGTTGGAGCTGAACTCAGGACAGTGGTCCTGCTCTAAATGATATAACTGGTATTTCCCATCATTCACAAATCTTGACAATGTTTCTTTAAAATAACTAATACTGTAAATGTGCAGGTTACTTTGATTAAAACTTACTAATATTTTGTTAATTTAACATAAATTGGCTGTAATTATTGCTATTTCTACTTAATTTAGAGACTGGTCAAAGAAGTTGGATTGGAATTGGATGCACTTTTTGCATTTTTATAAATCATTTCTTAGTTATTGTACACAGAAAAAAAATATATTTGAAAAGTAACAAACTGTAGATAGACAATTATTATAAAATAACTTTATAAAACCCTAAACTTACAGAGTTTAACCTGAAAGTTAGTTTGTAGTTTAATAAGCAATTATCAACAGTAATATACTGTAATTCATTTTGAGTGTAAATGGTTGTATTTGACTGTATTTTTATATGGTTATTTGCTGTAATTTAAGGGAATCCAAACTTTGCTGCCAGACTTTTTTTCAGGTTTTTTTAGTGTACATAAAAAGATTCAATAATGAGCGCATGTATTTATATATATATACACATTTAGATGTCTAGATCAATATAAATTTACAAATGTGATTTCATATACATAGAAAGCACATTAAATGCAGTAAAACGGCTACGTTTAAGGTCTCAAAAAAGTTTTAGGGGAATAAAATGGCAACGTGGTTCAAATAGTGTTCCCTTGTCATTTAGTGTAACACTTATATTTATGTAAAAATTAAAACAACTTATTCTGACCTGTATGTCTTAAAATATATAAAAGAATAAGTGAGCGTGCTAAATTGTATTGCATTTTAAATTAGTAAACAATTATTGGGTAAAACCTCGGATAGTCTCTAATATGGCATGAATAGATTTTTGTTGTAAATATCCCTGACAAGATATTTTGTTACACTGAATGACATTTTAGTGGGTGTCTTTCTGTAAATCATGGTAAAAATTGATGACATTAAATTTCTATATATAGCTTTGAGTTGTTGTTTTCAGTACATCAGAATGGGTTGTTTAATTAAAAAAAAAATGCATTTAAGACACTTTTTAAGTATTTCATAAAGAGTATAGTAGAAGGTTTTTGTCAAACCGCGCACAGAAGTTTCGAGGTATAAACCTCTAGCGGAAGAGAATAAGTCACATGGTGTTTTTCTTCAAGAATACTGTTGGACAATATTATTAACCTGCTAATCATAAAAATAACTTTTCAGGATCAGAGCCAAACTATATTTACATGTAGATGATAATATATTTCATACCTTAAGCGGATCCTTTGCCACAATAACTGAAGAGAGAAGAATGAAACCGCAGAAAAAAGAATGAAACTTCACCTGGAGCGGCTGATCTGCAGAAGCGCGTTCTCGAGCAGCTTTTACTTAAGAGCTCGCCTCTCATTCACTCTTTAATGCTGAACGAACTTGATATGCTGTTTTCGATGGCTCGAACCCGAGGCTCGGCTCGAGAATCTGCCCGTATACTGAGAGGAACAGAGGAGGAAGAGGAGGGAGGGCGAGGAGGAAGAGGAGGAGGGCGAGGAGGAGGAGGAAGAAGATGAGGAAGAGGAGGAGGAGGGCGAGTAGGAGGATGAGGAGGAGGAGGAATTGGGCCGGTCCTGCTGCTTACTCGAAAGGATGATTGACAGGTTCGGGAGGAAACTAATCATTCAGTTCTACTTGTGGAACTTTACCCGGCGACAGACTGTGATTGGTCAAATGATGAAAAAGAGGGAGGAGCCAAATGCAAAAATTTAAATTCAAGTACAGTAGCAACAAACTGTCAGTCTGAGGTTTTACCAGCAGTGGGTTTTCTGTTTACGTCCAATTAAGCAAAATTAAGCATCGTTTCTCCAAGATCTGCATCTCCATGAACGATCTCTGAAATCTTTTAACAAGATCTGTTTCATCTGAGAGTTTGAGCTGATCTGCAGAAGATGGTGTTTCCAGATGCTCTTTTCCAGCTCCAGTTTTCCCTGATCCAGGGCCTGGTCGTATAAAGTTGCGTACGCACAAAAAGACAATGAAATTATGCAAATTTCCACCCACATATCGGGATTTTATAATAAAAAATAAATAAATTTAAGATAAATATGTGCAAACTATAGCCTACACTCAATACACTCAGTATACGCTCTTCAACTGGAGTGAGCGAAGTCATGAAGTAAACTGAATTATTTAATGCCCGTTTACATTTTGATAGATAACAAAAAAAAGTTTAAAAGTAAGTTTTATTTTTTAAATGGTTTGTCAGATAATTGTATTCACACTGAAAAAAATATTTCCATTAATAAAATCCTAAAACATATTTAGGGGTGAATTAAGTTAGTTTTTGAATTCCTGGTTCAATTAAATTATTCAATTTAATTCAACTTCAGCCAAACACATGATACATTTCTGTAAGATGTTTCATTTAAACATGAAACAAGTTTATATGATAATGAAGGAATGTGTGACATAGGCTATCTGTAAACTGAGCCAAAACTAAAATACACAATAAATCACTTTATAAAGCACTGTGTATTTGTAGCCTGCTAGATTTTTGCATATAATTTTGCGTTGGTTGGTAAAGTACAAATAAAAACAGATCCCAGTTAAATGTGCACAAAATAACTGATCTTACAATCTGTCAGTCAGTCATATTTATTTATTTAAAAACAAAGTTTAAGCAAATAGAGTAATTAAATTAGGACACAAAACACAGACAACTATGTACAAAATATTAACACTGCACCTGCTTCTGACCATATCAAATAATAAATAAGAGATGAGTTTTAAGAAGAGACAGAAATTCTTCATATTGATGCAGTTTTAATGTAAAGTGACAGATTATTAAAGAATGACAAGAATTGTGGTAAAAAGAAACAAAGAGTTTTCAGCTGTTTAAGGGGTGTGAGATTTGACTCATCAGCACATGTGAGAGTCCAAGAAACAAAGAAGATGATCTTGCCAAACTGACAAATGATATGCATGGTAATATTCAAATCAAGTTTTTTATTTTGTTTAAAAATCTCATGAATGTAAATGTAGGTGGTGAGGAGGACTTTTACCACACTGACACACGGGGAAAATACCCTACACACATATACAAATACTTTACTTAAATGATGTCTATGGTAATACTTTTTAATCACTTTAGCAAAGTTTGCACTACTTTCTGTTTATTTTGATAAATTAAACAATACATTTTTCTTCAATAAATACAGTCATTAAAGGTGCTAAAGAGGACTGAGAATCCAAAGACTGTTAGTGAGTTTTTGAAATGAGCGCATGCGTAAGAACAACCCCCCTCCTTCACAGTTCACTTCGAGGGAACGCCTCCCAAAACTCATGCACGAGTGTTTGTTTACCACCGGCATTCGCTGTGTCGTGTTAGTGGATTCATTATGTCGGACTCACCGCAGGTAACTCATAATCTGCAGTTGTTACTCCTGTCTCCTGACAAAAACATTGCATGCAGCGCCTGTGGAGTGTGGAAAGTTACTGGAGCGCGCAGCCGCGCTCGTCTCTCACAAGGAACATCACGGCAGTGATTGACAAGCCAGAGGGCCAATCGTTTACACGATGATCACACAAATGATTGGCTGATGTTTTTAAGGCCCTACCTCGTGCACAGATGATGTATATTAATATTATTCCTTTCAGTGCACCTAATAAATAGTCTTTTGTCAGTTAGTAAAGACAGTTTCAAGTAATATTGCAAAAATGTATAAAACAAAACATCCTCTTTAGCACTTTTAATTCTTGAGTGTAGCAGAAAATCAAATTATGAAAAGAAAAAAAAAAAAAACCTGTTTTTTTGACCTCAAAATAAAGCACTTTCCCTCTGTACATGACTGTGGGGAAGAGCACTTCTGTGCTGCTGGAATTCTTATAATTAATTAAAAAGCAAATACTGCCACATTGATGCTCAAGAAGGTGTTCAAATAACATATTGTTTCATTTTAGAACATAAAGAAAGTGTAATCCTAAAGTGCTTTTCAAATGGACATTTAAAGACCTTTAAACTCTTGTTTAGTGGTTCATGAATACTTGTAAAGTCTTGCTTAGTGGTTCATGAATGAGTTCCGAAAACATGAGTTTCGAAAGTTTCGCAAGTTTCTTCCTTTACTTCTGCTGCTGAGTCAAATCTCGCTCTAGTTAGACATTTCAGAATTTCCCGCCTCTAGAAACATCACGCAGCTCATTGGCTCTCGCGTGCTTCCTCACTGTGATCGGATGATTTCTCCTTCCTTGTGTTTGAATGACAAGCGCGCCTTCACGAGTGACTCAAAATAAGATTTTCACCGAACAACTTGAATTCTGCACTCAACTTCATACAGAATTACTGTACTTTCTGTGGTAAATAAAGTGTAAAGTTAAGAGTCAGTAAAGCACAGATGTGTGAGAAGATCAGGTGACTGATCCTCTGGTCTCTCGATCTTCAGTTCTCCTCAAACCAGCAACAGATCCTGGATTATATCAAGTGTTTATTGGATTCACATCATGATTCTGCTCACATGTGGAGATGAACTGGAGGATCTGGATGAAACACACGTGGAAAAATTCAATGTTTCAGTAAAAGTTTCAGGAAATACTGTAGAAGATTGAAGGAAACAGTGGGAAATGGAGGGAAATTTATCATGGAACACATGGAAAGGAGGGACAGCAGAGACACGCTTGCTGATTGTAAGTTGTTTGCTATTTTTCTGTTGGAAATAGTTCAGACCAATGACTAGAAATCTCTGAAGTTAGTGAATGTGGAGTGTTATAAATGAGCGGCCGCGTGCACGAGGTAGTCATTTGCATACAACACGCCCAAACCATCTCCATATAAGGGCAGACCTCTCATTAGACAGATGTGGGTATCTCTTGCTTCCTGGTGGGGCAACATCTCAGAACCACTAGATGGCAGAAAAACTTGCCATAACACTTTTCTAAACATCCGCTTTTCAAGATGAATGTGGAAATGTGTATGATCTTGATGTGATCGTGGACAGCAAATATGATTCTGATGTTTTTATTGTAGATTAAGTAGCAAATGAGAATCGCTATAATCATTGTCTATTTTGAGACAAACGTTTCTTAATGGTTTTTTTTTTTTTTTCCGTTTTGCAAGGTATTAAAGCAACAGTTTTTCAATAATGAAGAATATGTAAAAGTTTGGTGTTTGGGGTAAAAAAGCACAATAATAACATGATAATAAACAGTGCTGACCTTTATTTGTTTACATGATATATTCAGATATCATTAATCAACCTTAGAGATAATCACATATTTATAATCAAACCATCATATTTAAAAAAATAATCATAATAAATGTATTTATTGTTACTACTGTAAATCTATATTAAATATTATGGGATCTCCTTCAATGCTTCAGAATCTTTACTTTCTAAATAGTTTTGTTTCTATATTTGTATTATTTTTATATTTTCATGTCAGTATATTGATTGAACAAAATTGATTCTTTAATCAAACAAAATAAACAGAAAGTAGTGCACACTTTTGCTAAAGTGATTGTTTTGAAAAAAGTACCTTGGACATTATTTAGCTGAAGTATTTAGTACTCTGTGTATTTTCCCCATGTGTCAGTGTGGTAAAAGATCCCATCACCACCTTCACATTCATGAGATTTTAAACCAAATAAACCACTTGATTTGAATATCACATGAATATTAGAGTTGTAAAATCAGCTTATACTACAGTCATCACTTAAACGTTGACCATACCATATTATTAGATTACCCTTTAACTTTACTAATACACATGAATGACAGACAGCTTATTTTTGTCACTGGTGTTACCATACTTCTCTGGCAATATTAAAGGTTTAATGAAATATCATTTCTCAGCACATGCAGTTACAGAAAAATAATGATAATGAAAAAAATAAAGAGATTGTGTGTTATTTATTTTAAAGTGTGATTGAACGATGTCAGTTCATTTGCACAACCATTGCTATAACAATGAAAGTATTTGAAAAACAGTTATAAACAAGTAACGATCCAATCTTTTACATCTGAATTCTTGAGTGTAGCAGAAGTCAAATTATGAAAAAAGAAAAGAAAAAAAAAAAAGCCTGTATGTGACCTCAAAATAAAGTGTAATCCTAAAGTGTTTTTCAAGTGTAATATTTCTATAAAGGCTAAAACGGACATTTCCATAGAAAGACCTTTAAAGGGATAGTTGACCCAAAAAAGAAAAAGCTGTCAATCATTTATTCAACCTCAAGTGTTTCCAAATCTGTATAAACTTATTTGTTGTGTTGAGCACAAATGAATATGTTTTGAAGAAAGTTTGTAACCAGGCCACTTTGGGGCACCATTGACTTCCATAGTAGGAAACATACAGAAAAGTGATCGAAAGTGAAAGTGCCCTTTGCGGTCGGATCGCGGTGCCTCCGCATTCCCCATTCGCGATTTCTACCGCTGGAAAAACCCACAACAATGATCTAAACAATAACATGGTTATACATACAGAAGTTTGGGACCACTAAGATTTTAATGTTTTTAAAAGAAGTTTCTTCTGCTCACCAAGGCTGCATTTATTTAATTAAAAATACAGTAAAAAAAACAGTAATATTGTGGAATATTATTACAATTTAAAAGCCAAATTGCTATTTGAATATTTTACAAACTATTTCATCCTGTGATCAAGGCTGAATTTTCAGCATCATTACTCCAGTCTTCAGTGTCACATGATCCTTCAGAAACATTCTGATATGATGTTGATGCCAGAAACATTTTTTTTTTGATTATTATCAATGTTGAAAAACAGTTTTCCTACAAAAACATACTTTTGGAGAATATGTCATTTTTTTTCCAGGATTCTTTGTGAATAGAAAGTTCAAAAGACCAGCATTTATCTGAAATACAAGCTCTGTAGCCATTATACATAGCGGTCCAAAAGATTTGGGGGGTCAGTAAGAATTTTTTTTGTTTTTAAGAAATAAACAGAAATAACTATTGTATTCAGCAAGGATGCTTTAAATAGATTCGAAAGTGACAGTTTAAATATACTGTTACAAACAATTTATTTAAAAAAATGTGTTTTGAAGCTTTCTATTCATCAAATAATCCTTAAAAAATATATTGTACACAATAAATGTTTCTTGATCATCAAATCATCATATCAGAATGATTTCTGAAGGATCATGTGACACTGAAGATTGGAGTAATGATGCTGAAAATTCAACTTTGATCACAGGATATAAAAATTACACTTTACTTATATTCACATAGAAAACCCAGTTATTTTAATTTGTAATAATATTTCACAATATTACAGTTTTTACTGTATTTTTAATTAAATAAATGCAGCCTTGGTGAGCAGACGAAACTTCTTTTTTTTCCCTCTTTATTCTTTTTACTCTTACTCAAGTAACTATTAATATTATTACTTCCACTTTTACTTTGAGTAAATATTTCTTTAAGAACTTAAGTACAGTTTTTGGATACTCTACCCTCCTCTGTCAACTGTTCAGTTTCGCAAGATCAGCTTCTTCGTTTCTTAGAGTCACGTGTTCTGCTGAGTCAAATCTCGCTCTAGTTAGACATTTCAAAATTTCCCGCCTCTAGAATCATCGCAACTCATTGGCTCTCGCGTGATTTCTCCTTCCTTGTGTTTGAATGACAAGCGCGCCTTCACGAGTGACTCAAGATCAGATTTTACAACTTGAATTCCGCACTCAACTTCAACCAGCATTATTGTACTTTCTGTGTAAATAAAGTGTAAAGTTAAGAGTCAGTAAAGCACAGATGTGTGAGAAAATCAGGTGATTGATCCTCTGGTCTTCGATCTTCAGTTCTCCTCAAACCAGCAACAGATCCTGGATTATATCAAGTGTTTATTGGATTCACATCATGATTCTGTTCACATGTGGAGATGAACTGGAGGATCTGGATGAAACACACGTGGGAAGTTTCAGGAAGTACTGCAGAAGATTGAAGAAAGCAGTGGGAAATGGAGGGAATTTATCATTGAACAGATGAAAAGGAGGGACAGCAGAGACACGCTTGCTGATTGTAAGTTGGTTTTGTTGTTTCGTTTGTTTGCTTAAAGCTGTTTGCTGTTTTGCTGTTGGAAATAGTTCAGACCAATGACTAGAAATCTCTGAAGTTAGGGAATGGTGATATATGGAAGTGTAGCGGCCGCGGTGCCACAAGGTTAGTCATTTGCATAAAACACGCCCAAACCATCTCCATATAAGGGCAGACCTCTCATTAGACAGATGTGGGTATCTCTTGCTTCCTGGTGGGGCAACATCCAGGTCTTTTTGGCATCTAAATTCTTTATTACTTAACAATGCAGATTTTGTAAATGTTATTAATGACCGGATCAACCTTTTTATCTCTACAAATGTCACCCCTGATATCAGCTGTTACTATATGGGAAGCATGCAAAGCCTTTTTGAGAGGAGAAAATTATATCTTTTTCGGCATTCCAGAGGAAAAAGGCTGCTGAGAAGAAATCATCTTTATCTAGGTCTTTGGCTGAGCTTCAATCTAGAGTGTTAGTTTCGCCCAGAGTGAAGCAGTTGAAGCTCTTCATAAATCTCGTTACAACTATTATGAATTTGGTGACAAACCAGGTAAATTTCTTTCACACGAACTACGTCAATCTTCCGTCCTGAATCATATTACTCAAATTTCTACATCTTCCAGTCCCACAATCAATCCTCTTACCATAAATGATCAATTTAGGGATTTCTATAGCCTTTTGTATACCTCTGAAAGTTCTACTGAGACTCTAATCTTGAAAGTTTCTTTAATTCACTTGACATTCCCACTATTGACCCCGAATCAGCCTCTAAACTGAATGATCCCCTTACTTTAGATGAAATCAAGACCTCATTGAGCCTGCTGCAAAACGGAAAGTGTCCAGGTCCTGATGGGTTCCCCATAGAATTCTATAAGACGTTCTCAGATAAACTGTCCCCTCTTTTATTAAACATGTTTAACGAGTCTTATAAATCTGGTATTCTTTCCCAAACCTTGCGCCAAGTCATAATTTCCCTAATTTTGAAAAAAGACAAAGACTCTTCTCAATGTAGCAATTATCGCCCAATTTCTTTACTTGTGTGCAGATGTGAAAACTGTTAGCTAAGATACTAGCACGTCGTATGGAGCCGCTCTTACCAACTATCATCTCACCAGACCAGACTGGTTTTATTAAAAACAGGCATTCATTCCATAACGTCAGACGTCTCTTGAATATCCTGTACTCTACTCCCCATAAAAAGATCCCAGAGTTGGTTATCTCTATGAATGCTGAAAAGGCGTTCGATAGAGTTGAGTGGGATTATTTGTTTTATACTTTAAAGAGATTTGGTATTTGTGGTTCCTTCCTATCTTGGATCAGACTTCTGTACACTTCTCCCCTAGCCTGTGTGCGCACAAACAATCATTACTCAAAGTTTTTTCCTCTTGGTAGAGGGACAAGGCAAGGTTGCCCGCTCTCCCCGCTGCTATTTGCTTTGGCAATTGAGCCATTAGCCATTGCTCTCAGAGGTAGTCCGATGTCAGGCGTTTCCAGGGGGAAGTGGAGCACAAAGTGTCCCTATATGCGGACGACCTTTTGTTGTTTGTTTCTGACCTGGTCAACTCTATTCTTCCGGTGCTTACCTTGCTGTCAGAATTTGGTCTAATTTCTGGCTATCAGCTTAATTTGACTAAAGCGAACTAATGCCCATTAATAATACTGCATCTGTAGTTCCTCTATCTTCTATGCCATTCAAGGCCTCTTTACATAGCTTCAAATTAGGGCTGTGAATCTTTGGGTAGACAGCGATTCAATTCGATTCACGATTCATAGGTGTTCGATTCGATTCAAGAACGATTTTTGCAAATTCAGAACGGATCGATTCGAGGACGATTCACATTCAAATTCGATGCGATTCGATTATTCGATTCGATTCTAATTCAGTATGAATTACAGGGCTATGAATGCTTCCCTCAAGTGTCGTAGTCAGGGTCCTGTGAATTACACAAGTGGCCTTCGGGGGTTCAAAGGAAGGGCAGAAAAAATCAACAACACAAACAAAAAAACTTTGTCAATGGGAATGGTAGTTTGTTAGTTCTCAAGACGCTACAGAACTTTATTTTAAAGGTGCCCTAGAATAAAAATGGAATTTATCGGCATCGTTGAATAACAAAGAGTTCAGTACATGGAAATGACAGACAACTGAAGTTTCAAACTCCTTTGTTTCCTCCTTCTATGTAAAATCTCATTTGTTTTAAAAGACCCCGAAGAACAGGCGAATCTCAACTAACACGACTGTACTTAACAGTCGGGGGACGCCACCAATTTGCATATGCCAGTTCATTTCAAGGCATTACAGGGCAAACGTCTGGATTGTGCCAGATGAATCATCCCAGACTAGGAAGCAAGCAAGAACAACAGCGAAAAAATGGCAGATGGAGCAATAATAACTGACATGGATCCTGATTAACATGAGATTTTAGTGATATTTGTAAATGTCTTTCCTAAAGTTCATAGCATGTTGACTAATGTACTGTTAAATGTGGTTAAAGTTGCCATCTTTTTTCCTGGATTCACAGAGACAAGAGAAGTGCTATTTCATTATTAAACACTTGCAGTTATGATAATTCAATAAACACAAACTTCAGTCTTTATAATCTTCCAACGTAGCTAGCCGTTAGCCACGGATAACAGCCTCAAATCATTCACAGCATCAAATGTAAACATCCAAATAAAATAGACCCTATACTCACATAATCCGACACCATGCATGCAGTATGCATGGCGAACACGTTTGCTACACGATCCATTTCTTAGGGTCGTATATTAGCTATGTGTAAACTTGTTATGCCAACACCTGCTTTAATGCGCAAAAGCTGGCACATGTAGCTGCCTAGTGGGGTGGGGGGGGGCAGTGAGCATTTACGGGACACAAGCCTGAATCGGCGGGCTTATGATCTAAATTATGCCCCCAAAAATAGGCAGCTCAGTAAAAAAAATTAAGTGTTGTACAAAAAAAAATCTAGAGGGTATTTGAGCTGACACTTCGCACTAGACAATTCGGGTGGCGGACAACCTGTAGGATTATAGTTACATCTTGTAAAGAAAAGTATATCCAGTACTGGCCACTGTGTTTCATATGCCACATAAAGAGTTTGCATAATGTCGCGAATGTACATAACCACACCAAAAACTTTGTTAAAAGGGCTTTTTTAGCAAAGACTTTTTAGGCCTTTCAGTGACATGGTTTAAAATATTTAGTAGAGGGAGTAGGTGTTACAATAGGTAACAAACCCTAATAAACTGTCTCCGGTACATTACAAAATACGAATGTACGATGGAAGAGGACTATCATGCCTTTCCCAAGCTAATCTTAAACTAACTTTGCTTCACGGAATTGTCTATAATAATCCAATTTGTTCTCTTTATATGAACATTTCCTTATGGTGACTTCTGAAAGAAACGCGCGGGGTTTTTACTGTGGCTATAGTGAAACGAAACGCAACTTTAACGACGCAGTAGGATTGAGAAAACCGCAGCGCTATGAGGTATGTTGTTAATAGGTGTAGTTATTTCGCAGTTCCTCGCACATGTTCAGTTTAAGACGTTAAGTTCAGGTAATTTCACTTTATCAGCATTGAAACTGTGCGTAGCAGTTGGGACACTACCTTTTGTGTGGACTCCGTCCATGCAAGAAATGCGCGCCTTGTTGAGAACTGGCGCTCAGGTAATGTCAAATGAAACATTTCCGAGACGTTGTTCACGCAATAAGAAGTGTTTTGATGTTCAACAGTGAGTGGACGGGCAGCACAGAGCACTGTCTTGGCAGCTGGGAGCAAATGGCTGAGCAGTTTGACTCTAGGACTCATTGATGGTAATAATAGCGAAGGTTATCTGTTCATGTGAATAGCAGTGGCCGTCTGAGGAGGCGGGTACGGACGGATCGCACGCAGCCGAAGCGCAATCCAGTGAGAAGCGGCCGGTAAGACCGTGCGTATCCTAGTGAATGTGAGAGCCTGTGTGAGGGAAGGCGCACAAACGAGAGGCACCGCACAACGTCTCCATCAATTGCCAACATGTAGTAATTAAATGTGTTATACTTATTTTACGGCACTGAAGCACTAGAGAGATCGGCCGATTTTACACTCGATGTTGCCCACATTACATCGATTATCGACCGAGAAAAGTAAAACGATTCACGATTCAAAACACATTGTTCAATGATCCGATGCATAACTTTGAAGAGTAAGAGAGCTTGGATTTGCTAATCGAGACCTGATCGTCTTCTGAAGTCGAGAAGACAAGAGCGGCCTGCGGTTGAATCTTTTACACCCCCCTACTGTCCAACTTATTTAGGCCCTTTTACAGGGAAAGAGTGGTTCTGCAGATCTATTTCAGTCATAATTTTTCAACATTGCTCGCCGTCCCTCTGAAAGGGATTTTCACAGTTGGTCTCTTCTCCCTGCTGTCTTTCGTAGGTAGAATTGATTAACTGTTGTGAGCAGAGAACGGGCTCCCCAAATTTTTAAGATCTGTTTTCAATGTATCGCGATGTTTATTCCCAGAGTCCGTTTTTTGTCACACTAGCATCGCTTGTTTCTCAAGTCGGACTCATATGCACGGAGCGGTCTTAGAAACTTCCGAATTAATACTAAGCCAGCTCACGATAACTTCAGGAGGTGGAACGATGGCATTTGCTGGCGTGAATTCCCTGTGTTGAGCATCAGTAGTGTAATAGTTATTTATAATCAGAATATAGTCACTCTAACGATAGTAACGGGGGACCATCGTCATTAAATGAATTTATTCAAAACCGTAAGGACGCTTAGGAAAATAAATAAAATAAAGACGACAGCCTCAGTGTTTACGATCGCGAGTCTAAATTCCAATTAATCACCCTGGTCACGGGTCTGGCCTCTCTCCTACCCGGGAGCTCCGCCTCCGGATCGGTGACATTAGTTTTCACACTTTTAGTGAAAAAAAAGCCTCAAAATTAAATATTTATAATTTAGTTAGACTTGAAGTGAATAAATGTGTGTCTTTCCACACGTGTCGCTGACATCTCATATTCGCTTCCTGCAATGGAATCTGCTGGTGATTAACAAAGGGACTTCCTCTGGAGGCGCACGAGGCGTGCTTTCATGGGTTTGAATTATGCACCATTAACAAAAAAGTTATTGTTTTTCATAAGATTTGTGGAGTATTTTCATAGGCTTCCCACCATTGAGCAAATGTTTTTTCAAGAACCTAGGTAGTTATAAGTTTAATATTTAGGTCAATAACGAAAGGATGGGAGTGAAAAACGTTAGAGGAAATGGTAGCCTGACTTCGTCGTACTCATAGTGTTAGCAGAAGTGTGGAGCTGATTAGCTGCTCCATGTCTCGCCCACATTTTCGCAAATATGGAGGCGTGTATTAAACCGATATCACAACCCGTAGTCAAAAAAAAAAAACAAACTGTGACAGCCTCACAACCTTGGATTGATCCCGATCCACCCAATGTCAGGCAGACGTCAGTAGTGAGTCGTGACATGGTTGATGACTCTGTACCTTAATACAACTTTTGCAAATCCCGTTGGCAAGGTCGGCAAAACATTCATCCCATCGACAAATTCCGTTAATTGACGTTCACTTGTTCGTCCTTTTAAACTTTGCACGTCTGTATGTTTCGGTTTATTTTATTAGCAGACCGGTGATACGCGGAATCTCTAAACATCATACGTTTCTGCCCAGCACTGCAGTGTTCATCGTTCGGTGAAAACACCAATTCAATCTACAAGCGCACTCTTTATAGAAGTGTGGGTAGGTTACGTTAACTCCCCGAGACTTAGCCTGTCCGACTCGTAATCGAGTGTCACAAGCCCCGCCGCCTGGCGACAATGTTGATTGGCTCGGCCCTTCTGGGAGTGACGAGACATAATAGAGTGAGCCCACGGGCTGAAGCTTTTGTGTACGGCAACCCGGAATTAGCGATGCGCACGGGTTCCCTCGAATGAGCCTATTGCGATTTATTCCCAAGAAAGTGGAAAATCGCGGAAAATAAGCGGAGGTTTAACAAAGGGTTATGACACTACACGTTTTGTCTATCAATGATAATCTTTACGAATTACACAGACATTTATAGATTTTGAAGCCTAATAACGTGGTCAGATATAAAAAGGGTAACAGTAGGCATTATAAACGGACTACAGCACACCCATGTCGTGGAATCACACGTCGTCACCACCAGCGACCTCAAACTTTATTAGAAAAAGCAAATCGGGATGTAAAAACTGCTCGCGAAATGATGCATCTGCGCTTGTGTATGCATACTTGTTACTTTTTCATGAGATAATGCTGTCCAAAGTCTGTTTGCATGATGACGTTCAGGCCCCGCCAAAGGAAAGTAGTCCCTTTTAGCAATGTTGTTAGCAAAACCGCCCGACATTTAAGACACAGTAAAAGTTTAAAAAAAATCACAAGTGGGTTAAAAACTGGTGTGTTTTATGTCATAGAATCAAAACGTGAAAGTATTAGAGGCTTTGTTAAGCCACGACCTTTATTTCAGGCGAAGTTTAGCAAAAAACCCATTTAAAAAAACCCATAGACTGACGGCGTTGGACCGGGAGAGTCCTAAAATGCTAAGGCCGTCTTTCGGGTTTTGCCTACAAAAAGAAGCTCGATCCCTGGAGGCACTCTATTACTCCGACACAAGGGAACGTCGAGTGCCAGTACCGGAACCTCACCCGTCCAAAAAACGTTGGGGGGCGGGCTTCGGCAGATGCTCGGCCACCCAGGCTAAGTGAAATGGCGATATGGTGCGAAAGTAAATGCTACATTTGCCGTCCGACCTGTGGGTTTGTTACAGAGTGCTGGGGAAAGTGTATTTTTTATTTTGTTAATAGGGTTTACAAAGTAAATTTCCTACATTTTTAAACGTCAGTTTTACAAATGGGGAACAATCTCAGAAGGTGAACATAATATTGTTTGTGGTCATCGCATTAAAAAGAACATTTAAATGTGCTGGGGGGGAAAAAGGTGTGTGTGTGTCGCTGTGGTGTGTGTGTGTGTCTAATTACAGGGACAGACGCAGGCATTTTTAAAACAGTCCCAATAGCTCGTCTTTTAGTGCAATCAAATAAAAATGGTTTATTGGCAGAGAATTAGGTAAAAATGTACATGAGCTGCATTAAAATTAAATACAAACAATAAAAGTCAACCCATAGAATGGTTTGGGTCGATTACCACGACTACAGGAAAGAAGAACAGGTAGAGCCATGGCACCGGAACGGGGAAGTACGCGGAGCTGGCTTGTAACGACAACCAGGAAGTAATTACCGCTATGCATATAGTCAATTCATATGCGATTAAACTCCTGGCAAGACTCCACAAGATTCACGAGAAAAAGTTGTCTTGCGATCGCGAAACCAAGGCGTTGGGTGGGTCTGCCGTGTCTCTAATTTCCGTTTTATATTGGGCGGCGAATAGTCGCTCCATGCTATACTGGCTTTAATGTTGCTCCAACATTGATCCCGCCTGATTTATCTTTTTTCCAATCACACTATCTCCTTTGATAAATATTCGGATAATATTACATTGAGTGAGAAAATAGTCTCAAATACGATTTGAATTTCAGTTTCGTAGCGTTAGCTTTTTGGGTTTTTTCGGTTCGTCCACGTCTTCCCCGATACATTTTACGCCATTGTTTCTCCATTCTACCCTGGATGTGCCTATGCGGTATGGAGGAAATCGAAGGCGTCCACTCTGTTGCTGATCTTTAATCGAAGGGCACCCGTTGTGCCTACCATGATGAACAAAGAGCTGTATGTATATCAAGACCAAAGCACGGAGAAGCTATTTGTTGTGACAAATACACTGACTTTTAGTTCGTAGAAACAATTTTGTAAACCTTTTTCAATGGGGAGGATAGTGGCGGACAGGGACGATCACTACGCATCTCCATTTGTGCGTCGATTGCACTTATTCCGACGAGATAATAACGGTATGATTCTGCGAGTTGTCATTGGTCAAAATGATAATTGCTAGCACAGCTATTGAGTGTGTGTGCATTTTGTTGTGACCCCCAGAGTGTGTGATATGCGCCGGTCACTTAGGCCCAACACGCAATTATG